>JACXSJ010002380.1:0-46890 GCA_014851325.1 Pentalonia nigronervosa | reverse complement strand
AAAAAAAAAAAAAAAAAAAAAAAAAAAAAAAAAAAAAAAAAAAAAAAAAATTACAAGAAAATCTAACCGTTTAAAATTAGACATTGGATATTTATCTGTAAACTACCGATTTTTCAGGAAACAATTTTCTTATTTTGTTGTAATTTAAAAACAAATAACCGTAGATACTTGAAATTTTCATAGAATGTTAGAAATACCGTTTTCTATACATAATAACATTTTAAAAATATTTTGACACCTTTTGTTTGTTTTTATTTTTATATAAATATCGATTAAAAAAATCCTTGGGTCAAAATGTTTGAAAATTTAATACAAGATGTTCTCATAAGTTGTTTTAATATCAGTTTAAAAATTATAAAAATACATAGGTACACATTTTTTTTATAAGCATTAAAATTCAAATTTTTGACTAAAATTCATCAAAATATCGAACATTTGCAAATTGTTTTATAGTTAAAAATATACAAAATGTTCAATTCTAATATCTAAAACTTGAAAATTGAAAACAAAATTTCTCATTAGTAGTTAATGTTGTGACCAATAAATCTAAAAAATATTTTGCATTGTTGATTTTTATAGACATTTTAAGTTCAAATTTGGAAAAAAATTAGATATTTAAATAAAAAATAACGATGTTAGTTATTTCGTTGTAATTTAAAAATATTTGTTATAGATGTTTTAAACTTTTAAAATATATTATATTTTTACACTCAATGACCTATCTTATTAATTTGATAAGTTTAAAACAAAAAAACATTATGACATTTTTAAAATTTAATAAACAGATCTATAATTAGATTTGTTTGACATTTATGCGATAATTATTGACAGTTCTTGGTAAAATTCTTCAACATTTTTACGTAACGGAAAAAAAATTTACAAAAATTTAAATATTTTTTTCATAAACTATTTTCATTGATTTTAATCTATTGTGTAACGTCGATATTATTTTGTAATCAATTGGTATTTACCAACAAAAGGATCAATAGCTTTGTATACATGCCTTTGAACTTGAGCATCATCTTCTATTTCTTGTAATATATGTATTGTTCAAAAACTTCTATGTCATCTATTTTATACGTATTTTTGAATCATAACCATGAAATCAAAAGTACTAAGTACACACTACACCGTACTCAAAGCCACGAATAAGGTATTAAAATTAAAGTGTATAAAATAGGAAAATTAAATTATACATTGTAATTTGTACTTTGTTATTTAAGTGTGGTTTTTGTTACAAATTCACATATTGTGATAATCATAAGTATATATGGAACCGGTTATTCATATAGGCTATAAATTACTGACGGATAATATCGTCAGTAATAAATTCATATGAAAATCCAAAGTTGTACGAAATTCATAATATGGTGTAAAATTGAAATATTAGTAGGTAACGAAAAAAATTATTAATCAATTTGTTTTTAAATGTAAAATGTTTGCACTATTAAGTGTCATACCTAGAAATCATTAGGAGTTCAAAACAGGATATTTTAAGGAATTTTTACTAAGTGACATTCCAACATATTATGTAAAAAAAAACAGTATTTAAAATTTTGTGGACATAAGTATTTAGTTTTTTCTGGTATAACGTACTATTTTGTAACACTTTACTTACTTACCCACAGTTTAAATAAATAGAAATAAAGTTTTTATTAAAGACTGCCATTTTAGTAACGAAAAAAAAGAAAAATTCAAAGTCTACCGACCATAACCAATTATTATTAAATACCATATTACTTTTTTTCTGCATTTTAAGTAGGTACCTACTAGGTACTATAATTTTTATACTATTTTCCAGAAATTATAATTAGATTTATCTATAATAGTGAATAAATAAACATATAGCAGCAATTTTTTTTTTTTATAATTATTTAAAATCAAAATAACAATATATTTTAAAACGTGTTTTTTATGAATTATTTTTTCCTCACATTTAATCATTATTGATACATAAAGTTATAAATGTATATTTTTAAAAACATATTTCGTGATTTTTTAGTAGATAATATAAATTTGAGACCAACTAATAATTATTACTTTTCTTGATACTATCAAGTTGATAGACGTATTGAGAATTTTATTCAATAAAAAAATACCCTCGGAACTCGCTCTGCCGTATAGTATGTATCAAGTGTACCTCGTCATCGAATAGTTAGGTAACTACAGTAATAGATGTGTTAAATTTGAATTCTATGATAGTTGAACCTATTCGATGAAAGCAATTCCTAGCGGAAACATTTTAGATAAATAATTGTTGTCAAATAATTCTATAACTAATAAAGAAGAGAAACTCATTTTAGTTCTATTCCTTCCAATCGTAATACGTTATGATTAAGTTGGCTTCAGGCATGCTTAAATTAAAAAAAAAATGTCAACTAGATATTAAAAATATTACTTCTAGCCCCTGGTGACTATAATATTTCACTGCGTGACAATTGTGTCGCCTAGTATACTATAAAAAAAAAATAGTTAAAATATCCACTGATTTAAAAATGTATGAATTACACAAAACGCCAAAACATAAAAATAAAATTCATCGAAACCACTGACATATTTTTCTACACAGCCTATAAAATCATTCAATACGTGTTACTGGTTTATTTATAAAAATGACAACACAAATTACTATCTTAATATATTTATTAAATGTTTTTAAAATCTTTTCATAAGACATAATCAATCATTTAATAAGAGGTATTATTTTTCCACTAAAGGACTATTTTTGAGACATTCCTAACTTGTATCATCATGTAAAAAAGTCAGAGTAAGAGATTTCAAAAATTTTTGTTTTCATATAAAAACGTTCTTAATATAAAAATTTTATATTTGGCCATTTTTCCAATATATCGAGCACTACTATTTTTGTGTTTTTTTTTAAATATAAAAATAAAAATATAAATATTTTATACGTGACTAAATAATAATAAATAATAGTTTTTATATCATATGCATAATTCACTAATGCATTACATATAAAATAATCATTTTTGTAGTTTATGTTAAAATTAAGTACAATTATAAATATTAATTAATTATATAATATACATTATTTTTTATGCGAATATGAGTATAATAAATAATTTTATGTCAATGGGCGCTGATGAATTTGAATTTAAATTTATAAGTCAAGCATTAGAGAAAAGTAATGAAACAAATTCTATTTTACAAAATACAGAGATTTCATTTAATTGTTATTAACAAAATTTAAATTAAAAAAAAATACATTTTTTGTGGCCCCCTTAATTTTCTATAGGTATATAGTATATAGCATAGGTATTTTAGTATCTACAGACAATACATGCCAATATACTAAATATTCACTATAATAGAAAAAACGCATTGATTCACAGACCACGTGTCCATAATTACTGATATTGAAATTTGTAAAACTATTCATTATAACTTAATTTAGCAATAAACCGATTTATCTTTACCTACTGCATGACCTCTTATAATAATAATATGATCTGTTATATTCTTATAATGATTATGATTATGATTATTAATTATTATTATTCAAATTTGTGTTATAAAACAACAGAAATAACAAATTTTAAGTAAAATAATAATCAAAGAATTATTAATAAATATTTTTATATATTTATTAATATATAAATTGCCCGTTCTCTTATATTAATTAATTAAACATTATATTATGGTTACAGGATTAATAATATTAGCTATTAGATATTTTGCTCATGAACAATAATGTATAAAATATTGATTTTATTACTATGCATATAATATTCTTCGTATGCAATTATTGTACCGTACGCTGATTTCATATGGAGAGTTCCTCATACGGACGATTTCAATTTTTCGTATACCGTACCGTTCGTATAGCGTTCAAAATAAGGTCCAAGCAGGTATACATTTCACTTGTATAGTTTTTGGAATATTCTTGAACGTGAAAATATTACGAAAAAAAAAACCAACAAGAGGGTCTAGCCTAACCAAATCGTGACATTAAGAGAAAAACAAAACAGAAGGCAAAAAACCTAATTTCAAAAAAATAAAACAAATTATTATGTATTGTGGCCATCAAAAACGACTTGAATGTCTACCGCAGAACAACAGTGATAATAAAACATATCTACACAATAATATATTTTAAATATATATAATATATATAAATATTTTTAAAACATCATTACATTCGTTTTTAGCAAATTAAACGTTTTTATCGATATGCGCAAATATTGTAAGATGCCTATGATAATAATATTACATTATATGTAATACCAATATTATTTTATTAATATGCCTAATAATAATATTTTCAAAAATATATATATATATAAAACTGAGATTTCTCGTTTAAGAAAAAAATGTCAATTACTGAAAAATTAAATCTTGAATTAGTATTAGGAATGTGACAATTTAGTTTTTTAGGGACCTACTACGGGAAACATTTAAACCGTGACCTGTGTGCCTAGCCTAGCCGAATCACGTTGTTCGACTAAAATAACTCACAGGTTTTGATACACTACAAAAAAATGCAAACGTAAGATATTAGGGGACAATGAATATTATATAATGTTAAATAAAAATAATGTAAGTTAGGGTAATCAGGTTACATAGTATTTAAATTCAAATAATTCAAATAATAATTTTTTGAAGAATTTGTTACATTTTTGGTGCATTGTTTTTTTTTACATTTTTATTTTAAAATATATCATATAAGAATCAAATAATATACCTTTTTATTATATTTTAAGATGATTATAAAATGTAAATAGCACATGGTACGCAATATAGGTAAAAGAATAGTGGCAATAAAATATATAAGTATTGTACGATACAATATATAACTCCAATTACGAGAATTTTTTTTTTGTTTATTGTCTTAGTTTCGTAAGTGTATAGGTAAATAGGTACCTAGATATTTTATGAAATGATATCTTATAATACTTTAACAGTTAAATATATATAGATTACAAAGCTAAGAGAGTTATCAATTTTTTTCAACTTGTTAAAATTCAGTTACTTAAATATAAAATCTAAAAATTAAAACATACTTAGGATATAAATTGGTCGAAATAATAACTTTAGTTATAATATAAGTTAGAGGTTCATTTTTTTTTATAGTTTAAAATATAAATTTAAAAACATGTTTATTTAAAATATGGTAGAGTACTGCATTAAGTTAATAATAATATTTATATGAGCATTATTGTGCTAGCTATTTATATAGGTATTTAGCCGTAGTTGAAACCATGCATTAAAAACAAAATTATTAAGTGTTGATAAAAAATAATTTGACAAGATATTATGCACCTATTATCATAAAATAATAAATATTAATATTAATATTAATATCGAGTCTGTTTTTCGATTTACCAATCATTGGGATTTTTGTAGTAAAAAAAAAAAAAACTACAAAATAACAATAGTTACTTTTTGTTTTTAACGCATTAGATTAGATATTATTTTATACACGTATAAAATTTTACTCGTTAAGTTAAAAAGTTATTATGAACTAAAACTAACTAGTTAAGTTAGAATTATTATGTTATTTTAAAAGCACCTATAACTTTCTAACTTAACTTTAACTTTCTGACAACTTAAGCAATTCAGTGTCTATAATAATAAATTAAAGCTGTATTTATTATAATATTTAATGCGATTTGTCGGTTGTTCATCGTTATAACATTTACCATTTGGCGACTTATCGACGTCGGAAAAAAAACGTGTAGGTATTTAAGACCATCATATTACACGAAAAATATGGGTTAGGGACGTAAAACGATGCCTATACATTATATTAATATATTATTATATTAGTCGCCGGTGTGATGTGAGACTCATTGCGTTCCATTCGTGTGTTTAAGAGAGTTGACATTACAAATATAAAACCGCTTCAAAAAAAAGTTTGAAAACCGATGGCTTACGTCAACAATATGTACGCAGTTAGCGTGCGTGTGGCCGCTGTATGCGGTGTGATGTTTGTATAATAAAATAGATTTCTGGGAATTTGTCGCAGCAGCAAGGGCTGATACAGACGAGGTGACTATAAGAAACGCGATCGTGGCCATCCCAACGTCCAGTCTTGTCATTTTGGAGAAACCGGTTACAATTCGATACCCTACTGCAGTTGAATTGAGTTTACCCGAATGGTATTTTCATTCAAATCATATGTACATACGCGTTATATTAAATAAAAACCAGGCGAGTCGCTCGATCCGCAACTGTGCATAGAAGTGATGCGTTAAGTGTAAATAATCACTACTGCCCCATATAGGCTCCGCGGGACTCGTGTAATATTATATGTATACTTTAATAAATATAATAATACATATTAAGAAGTAACATTTGTTTGTTTGTCAAATAACCCCATTAATATTTTAATGCCTCGTGACACCTCGATGCCATTAATCTATTAAAGTAAGTAAAAACCAGGGCTCAGATTTTATAGCAATTAAAAATACTGAATATGCACGAAAAATATGAAAAATAACAACAAAAAAAATGTAAATTTATAGTAATTTATAGTAAATTTACAAAAAAAAACCTTGACTTGTGTCTGATAAAACCGATTAGAAGTCATAATTGTATTTAGTTGTTCGACGGGCTAATATACAGTAGGCTACCTAAACATATATATCTATATCTATATCTATACTACTATGTAAAATGAAGTCGCTTTTTTTTTATTCGTGATAAACTCCAAAACTACTTATTGAATGGTCGTGCAGTTTTTTTTTTTTTTAAATTAAAGAGGACTTCACAGAGAAGGTTTTAAGAATAAATTTAGTCCGATAATGTTAATAAATAATTAGTTATTATTAATTAAAATAAACGTGTAAATTGTACCTATATTATATACATCACGTGTGAACAGGTGAGCCGATTTCGCTCAAATTTTTTTTCAATTGTTCGTAATTGCCAGGAGATGGTTTTTACGAAAGAGAATTTTGGAAAAACCCAATCCCGGGAGGTGGTCAAACAAGGATTTTAAGATTTACGATGGAAATATTTGCTTATAAATGGTTGCTATACCACCAATCACTGTTTATTTATAAGATTGTCAATAGTTACATATTTATAACTATAATAATTAGTAAGAATATATTATCATATACATGTTTTTGTAAATGAATTTATAGAAAAAAACAAATCTTCAGCACGGGCAACTGTCGCAATGTTTTTCATGACTAATTCTGATTTCACTCACGCACTTCATGGAGTCCGCAATTCAGTGCAGGTGGATTACCTACTTAATAATTTACTTCTCACATATTGTCCGTGATCTAATGCAATGGATTGTTTACCTAGGTGGTTTAAATCATGTAAATCACTTTGGGTTAATCTTGACTTAATATTTGGCTCAGGCAACGCTAGGCGGGACAGCTAGTTATAATATGAAACGAAAATGTGGGTATTTTTCTTATGGATACACATAAATGACACATTTTTCCTATTATTTTTCATTCAATATAAACAATATTTGTGAAAATACAAAATAAATCATTATATTATGCATAATAGTAAAAAATTGCACCAACATTTGAAAAATAGAATTAATAAAAACTAAAACACTTCAAATATGTATAAAAAAAAGTATTATAAAATAGCATATTTGGAGTCCCTGGTGCACAAAACAAATTTGAAGCTCACTCTGTTATTTTTATTTGTATTCTATAAAAATTAGCAAATGCTATATAAAATCCGAGCACTGGTTATAACCTTATTTTTCTTGATATTTAAATAATTAATATTACTATGTAAAATATATAAATATGTGTATTTATTGATTGTAAATAGTCTTTGATTATCTTTTTTACTTAAACCACACTATTTTCTATAATTTAATTTGTTCTTGATACATCATAATATTTATTGTTTATGTTTTATAATTAAACATTACTTATATTTAGTATTTATTATTGCTATAATTATTACTGTACTTGAAATTAAACATTTTTCCGTTAAAAATAAATAAATAAAAATTAAAAAAATATTGTGTGGGGGTAATTTTTGTACCTATAATTACTGAACCAATTCTAAAAGATTCTTTCACTAATAAAAAGCTACGGTATCCCTGAGCAACATAATATTATAGGCAAATAAAAAGTCACATATATAATATATAACATAGTAATATTAAATACATAATATTAGAAATATTTAAGTGCCTTTTTTATGTTCGGAATAATCTCAGATGGCTCAATTTCCATTTGGTTTTGTTTTATTATCTGATAATTTTTCGAGACCGGACACATAAGCACGATTACGTGCATAGATTTTTATAATTTAAGCTGGCTCACCTCAAGCATCATAAACTTTGTTTTTGCTCACAAAAATCGAAGAGCAATATTTGTTGATATTATGTAGAGCTGCAATTACCACTGGTTACATAAATTAAATTAAAAAACAAAATTGATAAAGACTAGCTGACCATAGGAGTTTTTTTAAAATAAAATACAATAATATTTAATTTATTGTTTGTTATTCAAATGTATAATAAAATAAAATTTCCATATGTTTGCAGATTACAGACTCAAAAAATAATCAACCAATTTTGACAAAAGTTTTAGAAATTGTTCTTAGAGATGTCCGAAAAAGTTAGAAAGAGATTGAATCACATTTGAAAATATACCAAGTGCAATAATCAATCTCGAATCACAAATTACTCATCTCGGTCGAACTGATTTACAAAGCGATGGCCCAATGACGTCACACACCCAATAATAAATTGAAGAAAACATTGTTTAGTGTTGTGTACTCCCTTAAAGGCTTAAACTATATTGAAACATTTTTAAAGTAAAACAAACATTATTGAATCGGCTTTGCATTTTTATGTTAATTAATTACCTAATAAATTTGTATATATTGATTCTAGTGTTTTGTTTTGTAAAATTTGCAAAATTAAATTAATTCATAAAGATGTTCTTCAAAATTAAATAGTTTATTATTACGTCTTGGGTTCGTTCAAACATTGGCGTACGCAAAATTACCGATTGTTATAGACAATTTTTTACATACCTACTATACAATGCTACAACAAACACCGTACGTTGTACGTTTGATGTCGATTGCTATTCGAACGATTAACGCGAGCTCGTCGGCATGGGACCCTGGTGGTTACAACCACGTTAAATTCACGTAAGAAACGGTTTACCTTGAGTTTTACGTAATTTTTTAAGAGAGTGTTTGAAAACTGCTTAATTGTAACTACATTTTTTATATAATTGATTAATTTTGATAGATATAGACGATTAGTATTAGGTGATTTATAATTACTACTCAGTAGAAAAAAAAAAGATTTTTATGGTACTCATGACTTTATTGGTTATATGTCATAGTTGGGGTGGCTATTTTTTTTTTATTTTCTGGGGCGGGCCATTAATCTATGAAAAATATTATATATAGAGTGATCTATTTAATGTAATACACTCATTATTTCAAAAAGTAATTTACATTTTTGATAATATTTTTATTACATAATATCAAGTTGTTACAAAACAACATTTAAAAAAATATATATTTTTTTAAAATATTTTTTAACTTAATTATTTTTTAAGTTTTTTAGTTATTTGAATTACAACATACAGTTTTAATTTTATAATCCAAAATAGAATATATTTCTGAGTATTTTGATACATAAAAATCGAATTTTGGACGAGTAGTTTATGAGTTATAAGTATTTGAAGATTAGATGAGCAGTGTGAGATGGTATGCAAGTACCCTGCAAAATGTTGGTTTATTACTCAGTTATCTTAACTTCAAATACTTATAACTCATAAACTACTCATCCAAAATTCGATTTTTATGTATCAAAATACTCAGAAATATATTCTGCTTTGGATTATAAAATTAAAACTGTATGTTGTAATTCAAAATAATAATAAGGTTAAAAAATATTTGAAATTTTTTTTTTTTTTTTTTTTTAAATGTTTTGTAATGACTTGATACTATGTAATAAAAATATCAAAAATGTAAATACTTTTTGAAATATTGAGTGTCTTACGTTAAATGGATCACACATACATATATTATATATTGTTGTTGCTTATTATTAAAAATAAAACAAATATTTTAATGTTTTTCGTGCCCTCAATTTTTTTTTGCGTCCCATGGATTTGTCATCCCTGTGCTATAGATATTCATGAAGATAACTTATTAAATAACTGCTATTATCATATACGTTTCTTTGGTCTTATCATTTATTTTATTTTTTATAATGTGATCAATGATCACGATTTCAGCTAACACTTCATATTTTGATCGGATGATCTTGTATTAAAATTAATTTTTACAGGAACTCAGGGGTACTGAAATTTTTAAATTTTTAACACTTTCGGCATATGCACAAAATGTACTTTTTTAAATGGTAACACTTATTTTTAGAACACAATCACGCACGTCACTGTGCGTGGTAATTTTTGTCCGGTTTTCTATACTTTATAAGCATGAGAAATTTGGCTGGAATATCATATATAAGGTTCCTATAGCTATAATCTTTTATTATAGCCATTTAAAAATATTTAAGATATATATTATGTACGATTTTTATTCATGTACGGAGTTAATTGATACACTCATCCGAACTTTAAATTCTTATAACTCACAAGCTACTCGTCCAAAATTTGATTTTTATGCATTGAAATAATTGCAAAAATATTCTACTTTGAAACATAAAATTCAAGCTGTATATTGTCTTTCAAAAAAGTAAAAAATTAAAAGAATAAAAAATAATTTATTACAAAAACGATGTTTTATAACATATAACAATGTAAAAATGTTTTTTTTTTTTTTTAAAGTCAATACTTTTCGATATGACGAATGTTAATTACGTTAGATGAATCATTCCGTATTATAGACGTATTAGAAACACCACAGCAGTCAGGAGGCTCAAACTGAACAACAAATTATTGTTTTCGGATCGTGTTTTAATTACGTTGACCGGAAAAGTGTCGACCCGATGTCCCGAGTACCAGGATCGCAAGGGCTTGACTCCATCGTTTACCAGTTTCGGCAGCGGTGGCGTCAGTGCTAGTGGTTGTGACAGTGGTAGTAACTATAGTACTCGTTCGATGGCCATTACAATCACATAATATATGTTCCTGTTACACTTATTCTGGTCGATCGTCACATTATGCTAATTTTTATTATGTTATTGAGTTCGGATCAGACCGTTTTTTAGGAGTTAAGTATAGACAACTTTAATGTACCTATGTGCATAGACGAAAATTGGGGAGGACGCTCCCCCCACAAATATTATATATAGTATAAGCTCCCTCGCTCCGAAACAGACATCTTAAAAAAAACGAGAGAATTTAAGTATTTCCAGTAGTTTGATTTAAATGTAAAAATGCTTGAATTCATAAATAATTTTACTTTTTATCGGTCGGAGCGCTTCTATTTTTCATTTTTTTTTTACTTTATATGGAAATTTGAAATGTTTAAAATCTTGAAAAAATTAAAATATTATACTTTGTGAAGACGAACGACAATATCTATTAGATATAGTTGCTATTTTATTTGGTATAAATATTCACATAATATAAACATTTTGTAACATTTAAACCAAATCTAGTGATTTAATTGATGGCTAATATTATTCTCTATAAATAGATCCTTATTGATTAACTACAGCTATAAATAAAGTTTTTTCTTAGTAACAATAATTTATTGGAATAATATATATTTTTTTAATTTTTATAAACTATTGACTTGAACGATTTTCTGTACTACTATTCGAGTTTACATTTTGATTTAAAAAATCTCTACAAGACCGACTATTATGATTGAACTCACTCATTCGGCCAATTTTATGTATGTAAATAACATTTGTTTAATATAAGGGTTAAATACATTTTCGTTTCAGGTATGGTTTTAATTTAAAGAAAGATTTTTAATTCTATATCTCTATTATACCTGAGTTAGGTAAGTTTCCGATAAAACTCGAATGGCTGCATTCAAGGTTAGGAAGCCACGTGATTTTAAAAAAATAACCTTCCAAACTTATTAATATTTAATTAATCAAGTTTGACCATTTAGCCGTTTAGGAAAATATGAGTGAACTAAGTTCACAACTTAAAAACCTTACCTTACTCTCTGAGTAAATCTAAAATTCAAAAACAAACCGAAATTCTTGCAATTTAAATGCTATCGTTAGGTATCTACTTTAAAGGTTAAGGATAAATGTAGATAAACTACCTGAAGTTAGTCCACCATACACTTTGTCCAAATACTATTAATTTAAAAATTATAAAAATTTACTTGCAAAATATTGTTGGTGATTTGAAGTCTTACTATGTGGGTGGGTTAACTTCACACACGTATGTTATTAAACTGTAGACTTTTGAAGTGTAAAATGCTCTACTAGGAATTCAAATGACGTATATAAATACAACTTTTTATAAACTATAATAGAAAATTATAATTTTACACAAGTATAAATTTCAAATTTCTTATTAATAACAATACCAGGTAACTCATTTGATGTTTAAATATACGTAGATGCCGTGATCCTATAATTTACAAAAAATTAACCTAACTAATAAATAACATATATTATAAGTAGGGCTGTAAATTTGTAGGAACATACATAAGGCACAAAGTTTGAATTAGGTACTAGCAAATTAAATTTTGAATTTTTTATTTTGTATTTTCTTGCATTTTATGACATATTTGAATTTCTAGGTCTTTTTTCATTTTTATAGGTCATTTATTAATTTTTTTTTTGATATTTTTATATAATTCCGGTTATTTAAAACTTTGTACACACATTTTATAAATTATTTTTTAATTTTTGTAAATGAATAAAAATAATTACAAATTTAGTTTTTTTCTTAATACAACTTGATCTTAATAGACTTTTGTAAGTTTTAAATTTTGATTTTTAAATACATTTTTTTGGAATTTATAGACTTATAGTGCATTCTAAATTGCAGTTTTCAAGATTTTATTGTATTTTTCAATGATATTTGGTGCAATTTTGGGTTTATAGTGCATTTTTAAATTTTTTACTGTATTAAATTCACAGCTCTAATTCTAAGGGTCTATCATTAGATGGCCTTCCTTTCTGTTAATTTTATTATATAAATATTATATTATATTGCATAATTGCATAATATATAGTATATAATTTACTATATATGTATTTATCAATTTACTTATTGTGCTTAGCAAGTATTCTAAATATATAATTTAATAAGAATGTAACTAATATTGAATTAAGTTAAGTTAATTATTTCAGATTTTAAAAGGAGCTATAAATGTATAGATTTTACTATGATTTTTTTTTTTTTAATGTAATATAAGGTTTTTTATAAGTAATTCATACTGAAACTAAAAAATCTAAGAACATTTATGAGCACATCTATTTTCTAAATATCTGAAAACAAATTTTGACAAAATTACATATCTCAACAAAGAATAACGGTTCTAGTTATTTTGTCGTAATTTAAAAAATATTTTCTTGTGGGCGGAGGCTTGATATTTTTAGGTATATTAATAAATTTATTATGTTTTTAAACACATATAAAATGTTTTTGACAAAAATGAATTCAACCTACTGTATTAGTATTACAAAGAGTAAAATTAATTACTTTAATAGCAATTACATCATAAAATATACTTAATGGTACTCACTTGTTGTTCTTTTTTTTTAAACAAATTAATGAGAAGAGTCTTAAAATAAAATATGATGTAGCCTTTTATTTTTAAATATTTTGTACTTTAGTATTCTATTATATAATAGACTATGCTTATACATAAACAATTATCTACCTACTATGTAGAATTTCATCACTATAATATGATCTTATTTGGACTCCATCGTCACGACTGCCAGATGAGGCCCTGGTAGTAACAGCCCTCGTTTAATGGTCATACACGTCTACAGGTTGCATACCAGTTGCGCCTAAAATATAATATTTTGTATTTTATGATAACCGTTGTATTTATGTTCAATTTTTATAACAAAAGCAAATCGTTAAAAACAAATAAAATCTGTGACAATTCATGGGCAATCGTTAGGAAATAATCTAATTTTTTTGGTTTTTATTTACGCGTAGTTATAAAATATTAATCTTTCGGTGAGCATATTTGTGCAAATAACTATACAAAAAATCATTATAAATCGATCATACAATTTATAATTGGTGGGCTCGGTAGACTTCGTTCTACAACTATTGATAACGTTTAAATAATTTTGTCCGAAATCTGTTCATTTATTGAGTTCAAAATAATATTTTTTGTTATATATAGTGGCAGTCCCCAATCGTGTTTCTTCCGATCTTCTAAAATGTTACTAACCCTCCATTAATTAAGAAAGAATTAAATTATATCATCGGTTATAGGCACTTTAGCACTTGTATCATATTCTAATATTATATTATTTGGCGGTAACGCACACACAAATGTACGTTTTCATATTTTATTACCACAAGATTATACAATTAATTTTTGCTTCATTTTAGAAGACCATGTCGGTAAAAGAGGAGAACGAACTTGAAACGGAATCTGACCATCATAGCCGGTGGAATGCTATTGGCATCGTCTTTTCTGGCTCTAGCTCTGGCCATGTTGTACTTCAACCACGGTTGCAATATGGGTAAGACGAAAAACATTTATTAAAGAACTGCAAAGGTTAGGTACAGAGTCCCTTTTTTAATATTTAACTTCTTACAATTAATTCAAATTTAATAAGACAAAATATTCAGATACGCATATTTTTTTTACACTTTTGCATCTCCTTATATTGTTTTCCCCATTGAAGTACTGAGTACAGGGTATATCTACAATATAATTTATCACATTTAAATGTAATTTCAGAGTAAATTTTACATACATTTCAATATATTTACTTTTCAAATCCACCTATATATATTTACATTCAAATGATTTTATAATTAACTTTGTAGTAACATAATGTATATGATGTAATACTACATAAGTATTATTAATATATAGATATTTTCTATTTTTTTTTTGCAGTAAACATCATGGTTATTTTTCAGATAATATTCAAAATTATATAGAGCAACTAAAAATTACAGTCTTGGGTTTTTATTATATTATACATGTATACAAATATTAGAAGTAATAATAAAAGCAATTAAAAAATTATAAAAAATCAATTAAAAGCATTTGGAAATATAATGAAAATTATAAATGTTATATTATAATAATTATTATTATATTTATATAATAAAAAAATATAAATAAATATTTTCAAATCGTTTAGGAACTCCCAATACATTTATTACCTGCTTATTAAAAAGCAACTAGTTACCTACTAGACCCATTTCGTTTACAAGAACATTTAGGGTATTGCCGCTTTAAACCTAAATTGTACCTTTACTTTTTCGGTCAAATTTTAAAAAGGTCGATCCTCTTTTCAACCAAAACCTTTATAATTTATAGCAACAATTTGTATGTATATCACGTTGCATGTTCTCGTAGTATAATGACTGGTATATTTAATAATAATTTAATATAATTAAACGAATTATAATTTTTAATCAATTACGTACATCCGCAGCGAGTCTTCAGTTGTTATCAGCTGAAAATAATAGTTCGATTAGCCAATCACGGAATAGAAGCCTATTTCAGAATAGAGAATACAAAAATGAGGACATATTTTGCTTCACTACTGGTTGTGTGAAAGCTGGTAAGCATCATTATAATTATTCTATAGATATACTACTCTATAAGTCTCGATTAATTACTGATTTATAATAAATTCAGTAACATTTTTATATTAATTAACTAGTAAATACATCTCTGTATACTGCATGCATTTTTTTATCAAAGATTGGCAACCTTTTTACTTATTTACTTTTAATTATTTTTTAATTTTTCATTAAAGGACGCATTAAAAATTAAAATAAATGTTATTAAAATACAATTTTAACATCTAAATATTTAATAGGTACTAATACATTTATTTATATAAAAAAATCATATTTTGAGTTCTATTCCGTAGTTGTCCTTTAACCATTTCCAAATAAAATAAATATATAGAAAACAATTTTAAAATTTTAAAAATAGCTATTATATTATAATTTCTTCGAAAAATTGATTTTTGAGTGAAAAAAGTATACGAATATTTAGTTTTTATAGTGCGATTTTTGAGGTTGAATATTTTTAAGTAATTTCACTTATTTCTCATTAGTTACGGGCGCAGCTGCTTCTATTATGATACTAATACTGTTTAACATTATAGCGGCATCCGTAATCAGTAATATGGATCCATCAGTAGATCCCTGTAATGATTTTTATCAGTTTGCGTGTGGTAATTTTATAAAATACACTGTTATCGACGACGACAAACAGTCACAGACGACATTCAGCATGGCTGGCGATACGCTGTTGAACAAGCTGCGAATTATCGTCACCGAACCCATTCAATTAGATGAACAGAAACCAATAAAAATGGCGAAGCTACTATTTAAATCGTGTATGGACAAAGGTATAAAATGGCTAACAAATTATAATAGTGAATATTATACAGTTACCTAACGCATGTGAATATATTAGATATAGGTATTAATATAACCGCTATGAACTTTATGTAAAAACAGAAAAAATTGAAAAGGATGGCTTAGGACCGATTAAGAGATTATTGAAAAGCCTTGGTGGATGGCCGGTGCTGGAAGCCGAGAAATGGAAAAATGCGGGGTTCACTTGGAAGGACAGCGTGTACAAGATTAGAGAGGCGGGCTACAGTGTGGACTATTTAATCCGATTAACTATCAGCACCGATTTAAAAAACTCCACCATGAGAGCCATTGAAGTGAGCTGATTTACATAATTTAATTTTATAATAATTCTACATACAACAAAAACAACTATCATCGTTATTCAAGGTTGGGCATTAACGAGTTAAAGAGTTTATTTTATTTTAACTTTTTATTTTGCCTATAGTTACTTTTGGTTTCTATTAATATAACTATTTATTTAACTCAACTGTTTTTTGATTTGTGTGAAATCAATAATTTTAATTAACATTTTATGAAGTTAAGTGGGTTTATTTTATTACATTTCAATCAATTTTGTTTTCAGATCAAAAAATATTTTGGTTAATGTTTAATATGAATTGTTGTTTTTTTAGTGACGAAAAACTTCAATCAAGTACTAGGGATATATTAATACTGTATTAACTTTAAATAATTTTGAGTTGTTAAAAAAATAATGTAGGTTAATGTAATTAGCAAAACGTCTTTTTTTTTAACTTAATAAGAAATTTCAAAAAAATGTGTTTTAATTTTTAACTTTGATAATTGTGTCATCTTTTTCTTATTAATGTATATTAAATTTGCTTAACTTAATTAAAAAAGAATCATTAATTCGGCCAGCTTCGTCGTTATGTGTAGTAATGCGTTTGATGGGTATTATTTGTGTCCGATTAACGTTTTAGCTGGACCAAGCGTCCTTGGGACTTATGGGTACCGATGACAAAGTTGTGGCAGGGTACTATAGGTACATGGTGGACATCGCGGTGATTTTTGGCGCTGACCGGGATAGGGCTGCCAAGGAGCTGAGAGAGTCGTTAAACTTCGAGATACGATTGGCCAAGATATCATTGACAGCGGAAGAGCGCCGGGACACTACCAAGCTATACAACCCAATGAAAATCGTTGATTTGCAACAAAAATTCCCGAGCATACCGTGGAAAGAGTATTTGAACAAACTGTTGAAACCGTTGACGATACGGCAGGATGACATTATAATTGTAAACTCACTAAAATACTTTACAGACCTCGAAGCACTACTCTGCAATACGCCCAAAAGGTGAATCTATACATATAACAGAAAGTGTCCTAACTGACTGTTCGACGTAGAGCCCAAAACATAACAAATACCTTCGTACCATAATGTAGGGGTGTACTAAGAAAGGTTTTTCCGAATTTCTCATTTTAAAGAGATTCTTACAAAGGATTTGTTGGCTTACAAAAAACGAATATTTTTTATTTCAGAGGGTTGCCATTGGTTACAGATTATAAAATGGTTATCACTGTGTAATAAATCTATGTAGTTTATATTTAACAGAGTTTAATATCGACTTGCATAAATAGTCACTAAACATTTAACAAATCAATAGTAAGCTAATGGTTCCTTAAACATGATTTAGTGGCCCATGATTGGTACATTAAATTTTATTGAATCATTAAATTAATCAATTTTTTTATGCAACCCGGTATAAAATTTTAAGACAGGTAAGTTCTCGGACATTTAATTTGTCACTGGCAAGTGGCAACACCGTTGTTAGCACAAGAATAATTTAATTTAAGTATTGGCTTTTAGTGGCAATTGATTTTTTCGATATAATGGCATTGGTATCCGTTTTGAAAATAACAAAAAAGTCACTACTCTTTTGGAAAAGTAAAAAAAATCAATATTTATACCTAAAATTGTAAAATAAATACTGAATATTTTTAAAGTTAAAAAACGAATGTATTATTTTCTCCAGAATATTATCATCATTCGATTTCATATTAAATTCAGCCACAATAGCAAATAATTTGCGCCAACATGTTTTTAATTAATTTTCGTAATTACGTAGGTATTGAATAATATATTGAAGTTATTCTCAAAATTTCATTAAAATTATCTATGAAAACCCCTTATAAACGCAGATGAAAATCTTTAATTTGATTGTATCGTTAGGATCCAAGCGAATTACGTGATTTGGCGATTTACTGCGGAGTCCGTCAATTATCTGACTGAAGAATTAAGAAAAAGACAGTTGGAGTTCATCACCGAGCTAACCGGCAGGACTGAAAGAGAGCCCAGATGGAAGGAATGCGTGAGTATCAGTTCTGAACAATTTTCATTGGCCATTGGATCGCTGTACGTTAAACGGTTTTTCGACGAAAACGCTAAAAAAAACGCTTTAGAAATGGTGAACGGTATCAGGGAGGAAATGTACAAAATATTATCATCAAATGATTGGATGGACGATGAAACAAGGTAAAGTTCGACTTTTTGTTCATATATAACACATCCCTATCGAGTTTCGTCGGTAAAAGCGATTATGATAACATTATTAATTGGTTTTTTTTCTTTATAGAAAAAACGCAATAGAAAAGGCAAATTCGATGACCAGTCACATTGCATACCCCGATGAATTATTGGACGACTGCAAGTTGAATGCCTATTATGAAAATGTAATTAATTATACTTATTATAAGGCTTAAGTAAAGCGCATAAGACATACGCGATATATAATTAGAACCTTTTAAAAATAGTTTTTATTATGACTTATGAACATTTGGTGAATAATTATATGTTGTATTATTTTTATAGCTTGAAGTTAACGACAATGACTTTTTTACATCAATATTAAATTTGACTAAATTTATCACTGACTACAGCTTTTCGAAATTAAGACATCCTGTAAACAAATCGGATTGGATTACCCACAGTAAAACGGCAATTATAAATGCTTTTTATAGTTACGATGAAAATAGTATCCGTAAGTAATAATGCAATACATATACTATACGTTTGCCAATTATTCAGTGTCAAATCGTGTTGTTCGATAAGTGAAAAATAAAATTCAACTTTTAAATAAAAATCAGGCTTACAAATCAATAATTGAAAATTATTACACAAAACAACAAAATTTAGTAGATAGTAATCTAACAGTTTTTTTCTCGACCCATTTTCAATATTATAGGAACTGAGTAAATGAAACAATTTTTTTTAAATTGTAGAAAAGAACGCTAAAGAATATATTCACTTTATTTTCATACCAAACACAATACGTAACGTCTCTGAAATATAAAATCAATTGTTTAGAATATTAAATGCAAGGTTTTTTTAAGAACCTATTGAATTATATAAATAAATAAATAAATATACATACCTATTTGTGCCATGTACAAAGTAAACCAAAAAATTATGTTAATAAGATAACAGATAATTCGTTGAAATTGTATGTACACGATTAAAAAAAGTTAATCAAATTAATCTAGATAAAAATAGAAAATTTAAAAATTGCATTTTATAAAATAGCATTTTTTCAAGTTTATAATCATAATAGTATATTATATAAGTTGATATTTTTTTCAATCTGAAATATACGCTTGTTTTAAACACGAATATCCATTGGTGTTAACAAGAAATAAACAGTGTACTAAATAATATCTGCAATAAAATATACATGATAAATATACATAAAAGAACTAAAATAATATAAAAATCAAATCAAATAAATAAGGTAGAGGCCACAGTTTGGTTAAAAAAATTACCACCTTCCAAAAAAATTGAAAGTCTTGTTTCAAAAATGTTCTTATCTTGATAATTGATCTTAGATAAATATTTTATTTAAATAAATAGATAAATAGATGCTTTATATTATTTTTATATAGATAATGCACATTACTGCCGCCTACTTTAATACTTTTAAAAAGGGTAAATATAAAATACCAAAATACTATAAATAACCATGAATTACTATACCTATAAAAGTAGATACATCATATGAAAATATAAGAATTATTACTACCGTAAGTATAATTACTATAATACAAGCGATTTTACATTTTCAGAATTACCCGCTGGTATCTTACAAGGAGTTTTCTTCTCCAGCGATCGTCCTCGGTATATGAATTACGGCGCCATTGGGTTTGTAATTGGTCACGAAATCACCCACGGTTTTGATGACCAGGGCAGAAAGTATGATAAGCAAGGTAACCTGGTCGACTGGTGGGCGGAGGAGACGAAGAAACGCTTCTTGGAGAAGGTGATGTGCATCATCAAACAGTATGGAAATTACACGGCCCAAGAAATCGGTCTCAAGGTCTGTGTGATAAAATTAATTTCTTAAGATAACGTTTTTTGCCAATCAATTTCGAGGTTGAACTTATAATTTGTTTAAAATTTGATGTTTCTCTAATTTCATACGACTAGATCATCGAAGTTCTAATGATTGTTCGTCGGACAACCGATAAGTAATTTTATATTTATGAATTTTAATTACGAGTCTTAAAACCCATCGAAAATATTTGTATATTTTGTATTCTTGTGTTAATCCAGATACTGAGAACTGTTATAAGATTCTCCTCATAAACAAATTGCTACACCAAATGTAATATTTTTTTGGGTGGCATGAAAATTATATATTTTTATAAATTCAAAACTACGAGTTACACAAATTCCATGTGTAATAAATAACAATTTACATTTTGTCGAAAATAACAATACCGATAATGTACATACCAATATTATATTATACAATTAATGTATATAATTTATATAACTGTACCTGTAATAGATGTGTTAAAAACATGAGCACTAATTTTCCTATTGATATAATTTGCGGTTAAAAATAATTTATATTCAAACTGTATAGAATTACATTAAAATATTTGTCTTATTATCATTGGTATCTCGAAATCCCTTATTTTATATATCCGCGAATCTCAACCCAGTATCGCCTCGACCATGATATACCTACGACCTAACCTATGACGACTTATTTTCCGCAGCTGAACGGCATCAACACGCAGGGAGAGAACATCGCGGACAATGGTGGCTTGAAGCAAGCGTACAACGCGTACAAAGAGTGGACCAAACGACATGGTGACGAACCTCGGCTGCCAGGGCTCCAGGACTACACACCGCAGCAGATGTTCTGGGTGAGCGCCGCCAACGTGTGGTGCTCTAAATACCGACTGGAAGCCCTTAAGAACGATATTACCACCAACTCCCACTCGCCCGACCGTTTCCGGGTCATCGGCCCGTTTTCCAACCTGGAAGACTTCAGTAACGACTTCCGGTGTCCGCTGGGCTCCAACATGAACCCGGTCAAGAAGTGCCAAGTGTGGTGAGACCACCGCCCTCCTACCGTAACATGTTATTATTATTAGTAGTAGTAGTGGTATAATTATTATTTTTATTAATTTAAGAATATGTGCAAAATTATGATAGTTTATAATATATGTGTATTAAAATATCTTTGCTCGTTTTTGTTTTATATTATCCTTGCATATATAAAAATTTCTAGTCCCGATGTTTGGCCGCGATGAACCCCAAAACTACTTAACTGATCTAGATAAAATGTTGGTCAATGTGTGTAATTTGGTCCAACTTGAGAGATAGAATATTTTTTATTCGTAATGAACCTCTAACTCCGGTGCTATTTGGTAATAACCACCTTGTGTATTCATTCTCATTAAACCGGGCACGACAAGGGAATAAGGCACTAGGTGGTACGTTCATGCTCATTCTGGCTTTAGTGAATAATATCATAATATTCAACAAAAATGTACTTAACTGTGTCTAATTACTACAAAGGAAATAATAATCAAATTCAACAGTATTTGTATCCTGATAAGTAATAACCTACAGACACTAATGCTAACTATAATATGTAATATATACTATATTCTTATATATGGTATGAAGTATCATATAAGTTATATAAATTGTTAAAAAAATGAATGTTAAAATTATATCATAATATGCTGTAAATATAGGAAATTAATTAAAATATTAATAATATAAAATTATATAAATTTTATTTGAATAACGTTTATGTCATATTTTAATTTTAGACTTTTTGAAACACAAAATTATGACATTCTGTAGTTTATTTGAATTTAAATATTTTAAATAAAAGAAATTATTATAAATATGAATTAAGAGGATTGGAAATGGTTATATACATTATTTAAGTAATTCCAATCAATATGTACCGATCTTCTGTCAATCATTCCGATGAACCTATAGTCATGCGATTATACTTATGAAAACTGGTGCCTGGTACTTAAGAATTGTTCATTATGTCTAATTGAGATCAATCAGACCACTTTATAAAATTTAATTTCCCAATTCCTATAACTAATTAGGTTTGGATATATAAAATTTATAAAATTTTGAAAGTTCATTGTTAAAAGTTTAAATTTAAAATCTTAAAATGAGACCTATCAATCTCAATTATACTTTAGGTATGCCTGCTATATTTTAATTGAAATGTATCTAATCGTTTGCAATCCACTTAATGCGTTTATTAAAAATAAATTATATTTTTATTTTTATTAACAATAGTTAGATACTTTAAAAACTTTAAATATCAGATATTTATTTTACTGCCGATTGCATTTTATTCGAGAATTGAACAGTTTAAAAACATATTAATATTTAGATTCTAAACGGAGCGAAAAATGTATTGATTTTACAATAATGTGTGGTTTTTGTTTCTTCTGAATTCACGATACGTTGTCGAAATAACGCTTCGATTTTCTTTATCAATATCTTTTCTGATGGGAAAGTGAATATAGTTGATATTTTTAAAAGGTCATTTTTGAAAATTCCCAATAGTTTTTAAAAGCGCTGGGAAAAACAAAAAAAAAAATTAAGAAAAAACGGAAATTTGTACGCAAAATTGGTTTTTGAAAAAATCTACTTTATTTTTTTTTGGCACAAATCAAAAAAAAAAAAAAAAATGACTGTAGATACATGCAATTTTTATCAAATGTTTATTAACCTTTTTCTATACACAATAAAATTCTCAATATATTTTGACTCTTTTTAAACTATTTATAAACATAATACATTTTCAGATTTTTCTTATTTTTTTTTATTATTGTCGATAAAAAATGTTTCAATCGGTCAAAACACTTGAAAATGTAATACAAGGTACTTCATAATTTGTTGTAGGTAAGTGAAAATTAAAAAAATGTTGAGCGTAAGTCTCTAATAGTCTTTTATAAGCATCTAAAGTTAAAATTTTAAATTCTAAGATTTGAAAATTCAACACAAGATTCTCTACAAGTTATTCTTTCTTCTAAAAAAAAAAAAATTACCGGAAAGTCAATCTAATTTTTTACGAGTTTATAAAATTATACATTGGATATTCACCAATAAACTGCCGATTTCTCAGGGAACGATTTTCTTATTTTGTCGTAATTTAAAAAGGAATAACCGTAAACATTTGCAATTTTTACCAAATGTTGAGATTATCATTTTCTATACACCAAAACATTAAAAATAATTTAACAATTTTCGAGCTATTTGTAGGCATAAGTCCATTTTCGATTTTTAAAACGTTTTTTCTATAAATAAATGAATTCAATAAAAAAAATGTTCGAAGTGTCAAATTACTTAAAAATTTTATACAAGGTTCTTCATAAGTTGTTATATCATCAAATCAAAAATATTAAAAATACATAACAACAATCTTTTTATAAGCATTTGAACTTCAAATTATGACCAAAATTCATGATAGAACATATGCAAATTGTTTTGTAGTTAAACATTCATAAAATGTATAAAATGTTCAATTTTTATAGCTGAAGATTGAAAATTGAAAACAAAGTTTTTTGTAAGTATTTAATAGTGTAACTAAAAAATAAAAAAATATTTACATGACTGATTTTTTTAGACATTTTAAGTTCAAATTTGGACGAAATTAGATATTTAAATGAAGAATAACGATGTAATTTAAAAATATTTTTTGTGGTTTCTTGACACTTTTAAAGTATATTATTATAATTTATACACTCAATCACATTTCCAAATGTAATGTCTTCTGCAATAATTAATTTAACCTACTGTATTATTGATAGTAATATGATTTATTTTAATAGCAATAATATCATAAAATATATTTAGTTATGTAGACTTGCAGACAGTCTTCGCTCAGAATCGTTTTTCGTATACAATGATGCACCCACTTACTGAAGTTTTTAGCATATTGCTTTATTAAAAATTAGGAACTTTTCTAATTTCTACTGTTTAAAATATTTGCATTAATTTGCGATTTTAATTTCATGTAAACTACGGAATGTCATAATGTGATTCAAAATATCTAAAATTAATATATTATTCGTCTTAAACATAATTCAAATAAATATTCAATTAAATCTATATAATTTTATATAATTATATTAATTGGTAATAATTAATTTCCTATGCAAAATGTATAATTATTATATTCACCTTTTTAAAAATGTATTTTAGATGGGTTGTATGTTAAATGAATAGTTTAAATAGCTGCACATATGGATAGATGGTAATGCATATAATATTAGGTACCTATCTAATAATAGGTCAATGTATGCAGTTCAATAGTAGGTGTTAATGTGCTTATCTAAAATACATTGTTAAAAAGGTAAATATAATAATTATATATGTATATAGGAATTTAAATTATATAAATTATTTAATTAAATATTTATTTGAATAATGTTTACGACAAATATATTTATATTAGATATTTTGAAATACATTATGACATTCTTTAGTTTACATGCGATTAAAATAGAAAATTAATTGTTATATTTTAAATAAAGATTAGAAAATAAGAATTAAGAAAGTTCCTAATTTTGAATAAAACAATATATTAAAAATTAATATTATTAATACATTTTTTAAACTATTTAGTACTTGAATAAAAATATGCAATCGGCAGTAAGATATAGGTGTAATAACTGATATTTAAATTTTTTTAAAGTACCTAAATATTGTTAATCAAAATGTAATTCTCATTGCAAAACACAAAAGCTGTATCTAAGAATTAAACTAATTGTATTTGTTGTTAAATTAAAATGGATACCTAATAATAATTAATAATCATTCAATTTTAATAAAGTCGTATTATAATTGAT
Source organism: Pentalonia nigronervosa (assembly GCA_014851325.1). Lineage (NCBI taxonomy): Eukaryota > Metazoa > Arthropoda > Insecta > Hemiptera > Aphididae > Pentalonia > Pentalonia nigronervosa. Next base: position 21,319 of record JACXSJ010002380.1, on the reverse strand, counting down.
ATTAAAAATTGTTAAGGTATTATAATTTATTCTTAATTGAGTATTATTGGCTTTTATTAGTGTTTAGATAAAATGATTATACAGACATTACTAACACTGTAATATTGATAATCCTACAACAGTTACAACTAATGAGTACATAACGGAAAACACAAAAATGTACGTAAGAAAGTTCTCAAAACAGTATTCCAGTAAAATACCATAAAGCCCTTTTAAATATTTTACCAACTTTTGGGAATAAAAATCAAAGTTTGAACTGGTTTTTGAGCTATTTAAATTACAGAACACAAATGATTATGTTAAATGACGTTCTAGAAAATGAACTTGAAATTAATTGTGATATTTCTCCCAAGTGTGTTAGGTCCAATTTTATTTATAATATGTACATCAACTGTGACTTGGAAATAGATGGTTCGATAATTACATATACAGTCGATACTATTGCTTATTATTCTCAGATACATTATAGAAATCTGCAGGGCTGGGCAAGTTAGCTAATTTTTTTGAAACGTTAAACTAAGTATTAATTTAGAAAAATGTAAATTAAGTTCATAGTTCAAAGTTACTTTTCTTTTTTATTTCACTCATTGAAAGTTAAAAGTTAATTTGAAAAAAGGAAACTAACTTATTTAAAGATAAGTTATATTTTTTTCATGTGCAATTAATTATCATACATTTTTATTAAAGCTTAACAAATAACATAATATAATGGAGGTCTTACTATTTTTTAAAAATGTATGTAATTGTTTTAATTACAGTGGGTACTTACATAATTCAATCAATTATAAAATTCAACAAAAGCGCCCTATGATTACCCCTATAGTTCTATAACGTTTTTGTTTAATAATAATATTATAAAAATATATTCTGTGAATTAGTAATTAAAATAATATAATTTATTGCTTATAACAACTCAATACTATACAGTATATATTATAATATAGCATAATATATTAAACCTTTTCGTTATTTATTCGTAACTAAGTACTTATTATGTTATTTTAATATCTATTGAAATCTCAAATACAGAAACAATGCGAAACACTTGCGACAGTTAGTGACGGTATTACGTATTTTGGGGCCCTGGGCAAAATTTTTTGTGGGATCTTTGATGATTATGCAACTAGATGGTAAATAATTATACTTAATTTATTGTTTAATAATTGTATAGATACTACTAACCTATCAGTTTATAAAATATATCTTATATATATATATGTATTAGATCTACAATAAAGTATATTTTAAAAATAATTTGTGATCGAATACAATTGATTATAAAAATGTTATGAAGCTTATGGTAATAGAAATTATCAAAGAACAAAAAAATAATATAATAATTACTTAACTTTTTAAAGTTATAAAATAAAAATGAAATAGTTATCTACGTAATATATATAAAGTATTAGAAATACCTATCTCGTTTTTATAAGTTTTATTTTATACGATTTTAAATTAAAGACCCGAAAAAATTAATAGAATCTTACTGATACAGGTGTATTTATAACGAAATTAAAAATTCTCAAAAATAAGATATTTGTAATACCTAACAAATATAAATGAGTAAAGTTGTATTAAATTAATTATATTTTTTGATACGCTCAAAACTTAAAATAATGTCAGTTGAAAAAAAATAGGTAAGTAACTAAAAAATTATTTTTACTAAAAAAAATTTACATCTGAATACCTCCTACTCTATTAAGACTATTTTATTCGAACTTTATATAGGTAGGCAATAGACAATAGTCAAGGTGCTTACAATAGCAGATGCTTTTTCGGGTGTAGAATTTACTAACTTGATAATTATTAAATTTTCAGTAATAGTTTCTCTATTATTAAAAAAAAAATATGCTTATAAAATAAAAATTGTATCTATTGTGAGATACTCAGGTCAAAATTTTTTTTAGCGTCTTGACATAAACAATCTGACTATACAATTATGCACAAGACATACTGTCCTAGGAAAATAATTTCATTAGAAATTTAAAGCGTATTGTTTTTGTCTCTTTACCAAGCTATATATCAGTAGGTTATGGCATAATAGCTTGGGATGGTACCTATGCAAATGCTATCAAGCCATTAAATATCCAGCAAAATAAAATCGTTCGTACCTGTATGTCTTGACAAAAATACTTTTGACGGATTCACCAAACTAAATTACAAAGATTTCGGGGCACTTTCTGTTAATTTACTATACGAAAAATTTGCAACCATGTTTATAATGAAAAAGTTCTCGATCATTGATTAGTAATAATATATTATACCTCAAACGTAATAGAGCATTATATAATATTTCATAAAATTATATTAATAAAAATATTGGCCAAGATTCATTGATTATTTAGATCCTGATATTTTCAATTCAATGCTGTTCAATGAAAAAAAAAATGTTCTCAATCAGTAACACTATAGGTATATCTCAAACGTACTTAAAAAAACATATTATAATATTTCAGTAAATTACACTAATAAAAATATTGGCCAAGATTCCTAACCTAGCTAACAAGTTAATAGGTAGGTAGTTTGAAAATCTCTCACCAGTAGATAAATTGAATATATCATTATTTTCTGATTTCTTTAAGTAAAACATAATGAAATTTTCCAAATATTTATACTAATTCTAAATTATATAAGGTTTGTGGTATTTTTACCACAAATCTATTTATACCGTTAAGTATTAATAACAATAATATAATATATGATGTAATAATATTAAAATTGTTATCTAGAAATAGAGTTTCAATAAGTTTTTGGTAGGAAGATTTATCATTGAATTCAAATTTAATACAATAATTACAGCAACCTACTCAATGACGAGGTACACTTCAAACCCATAAATTATAATACAGTAAGACTTTTGTTATTAGTCACCTCTATATAACTCTATATTTGAATTTATCATGAAGTTTACTTGTAAATTAATTTTCCACTAAATTTAAATTTAACTACTTATTACACCCTTCAAAATAAAATGTTTATATTTAATATCAATTACTTTTTAAATATTTATAATATTGAAGTGAAAAGGTATTTTATAACTTGAGAAAGTCGTTTTCAAGCAAATTTTATGATGAATTTAAATATATTCAAAAATTTTATTGCATAAATAAGTTAGTTAATGTAATTGGCTTAAAATTGATACATTTGACCAAGGAAAAAAACAATTAATAATTGTGTAATGCATCATTGATATGTGCATGCTTGTGCAGAAGCGTTCCACTTTCTTTTATACACACACTTTACCAACCCGTCCGTACAAAATTGTTTTAAATAAATTAGTAATATTTCTATATTAAGAAATTAATATAATATTTAAATTATGATTACTATGTACAAAATTTATTTTTCTTGCATGAAAGTGTAGATTCCATTACAAAATTAGTAAATACACTTATTTTATTTTGAACAAAATAAAAATGAAAATAATACTAGCTACATCAAGTCCATTTGTAGCTGATGCTCATAAATTGTATAACAATATTATACAATTAATGTAATATTTAGTTGTGCATTTCATAAAATTAATGGTCAGTGTCACAACACATAGAAGATGAAGAGAATTATACTTACAATTACAACTTTTGAAGTTTTGAACACAATTAAAAATGCATTTCAAAGTGAATAAGCGTATATATATTTTAATAATTTAATTTTAGAGGGAGGGGAAACATTATATTTATATAATTTAATAAATTATAAAAATAAAACGATAATAAAAATAATGTACTGATGTGAAAACAAGTGAATACTATTCATATTTCCGGTACAATGACTTAAAAATAATAGTTTTGTATATAATATTCATGTAAAAATTACAAAAACAAAATAATGTAATACGCGCTCAAACCATTGCATGTTTAAATTCGATACCAATAAATCAAATAAAAAAATAAAACTACTCAGCCCAAATTGACAATAATGTTGAATCATAATACAGTCAAACTTGGTTAACTCAAAGTTGAAGGGACCAGAAAAAAGTTTAAGTTTCTAAATAAAATTTCAAAATATGCATTTTTTTAAAAATAGTACAGTATATATATATTAATTTCTATGTATTCATTATAATATGTAATAAAAAATATTTACTATTTATATATTATGTATAATTTAAAAAAACTATGTATATAAACATAAATTATATTAGAAAAATATTTAAAAAAGGTATTTATTTTTGTTTGAGTTTTGCTGTTGATTGCATCATTTGCAGTAAATCGTTCTATTTAATTTAAAGCTTCAAATAGTTCATTACTGACCTATGGTTTGTTTTCGATAAATTACCTCAATTCATTATAATAGTAAATGTACACATGAGAGAAATATTATAATTTTATAATTGTAAAAATCATAACTTTGAATTATTCATGAAAATATTCAAGTTAAATAAAATTTTTTTTGCATTGTTTAAATAGGAAATTCTAGACACCGGGAAAATGTTCGAGGTATTGACGATTTCGAGTTAACAAAGTTCAACTGTATATAACCATAGTAAAACTATGTTTACAGCATTCAATATTTCACAATAATTAATTTTTTTACATGCATTAAAACATAGATACATAGTCAATCTATACCTTATTCCAAAAGAAAGTAATCAGTTCAGCTGACCAATTTTTGTAGGTGCTGTACCATATCTCTAACTAAGAACCCGTAAATAACAAGTTCATAATACATGATTTGCGCACTATCTATTTCACGAGTGAATGTGATCATTCTCTTTTGGAATAAGTTATATTTAGTTAATGAAATAAGTACAACAAAAAAAAAAAAAAAAAATAAATAAACTTACGTAAGAATTTAACTAGGTTACAATGACCAAACTTGAAATTGAAAACTTGAAACAACAAAAAATATTTTTGAATAATAATACTACATAATTCAGAATTCCAAAAAAAGAATAATTAAAAAAAAAAAGAGTTGAATTATTTAACGAATAGCTTAAAAATATAACAAAGTACAATAATCTGACAGTATTTAAAATAAACTAAATGTATCTTAATTGCTAAAATTTTTTTTTTTTAACAGTAACATACAATAATTATCATTTATCATTATACATATAATATATATAAATCTACTGTACTACTGATCCACAAAGACAAAACTCAATCAATGTAAAACAGTAATATATGAATTAAAGAACAATTAAAACTTTGGTAAACTGCTTAAAGCTATTGGTTATTAATGGATGTGTAAAATTGGTAAAATTCAAAAAAAAAAATTAATAATTATAATATATGTTTGACAATAATAAGTAACTAATATAATAGCTGTAAGGTATAAAAATCAAAAAAAAAAAAATGTTAAAAAGATAGAGAACTATAATGTTTATGCTCGGTAGTATTTGAGGATATAATTGAAAACGCCTTAATGCAATAATAATATAAGAGTTACAATACATTGAAATTAATATTAAAACACTTAAGTACTGATACAAGTCCGCTAATGACGATCAATGAATATAATATCATTAAAGTACATTTGTGCGCAACTAAGCAATTACACAAAGAAAAAAATTACTTTTATGCTTAGTTATCTATAAATTTTGAGTAACAATAAATTATTGTTGTCCAATTAGTTGATTAGATTCACAAGTGGCAACAACTTGGTAAAAAGTACTTTAAGATTACAATAATATTATACTTATATAATAGTCAATTAACTGGAATTATATAGAGAAAATTATTAAGTTTCTATTTTTTTCACTTAAGTACTAAGCCCTTACAAATTCTAAATTACATTAATTCGATATTCTTAAATGTGCTTTTGGAAAATGTTGCTTTTTATAAAAAAATATTAAAAACAGCAAATAATCCATTGCAATCATTATGAATATTTGGACGAAATTCTGATACATTTTGTTTCAAATTTATATTCTGCCAATTAAAACGACAGAATAATAAATTATCTTATACTATCAAATAGATAAATCAACAAAACGATAACTAAAAAATCTACCTATACATAAATATTTTAAAATAATATTTACACTTATCATTAGGTAAAGGAAATTTCAATCAGCAACTATGGCTCAAAGTTTGCTTTAAGTAAAATTCAATAATTATTTTATTACCATATACATTAAATGAATGTATATAAAAAACTATAATTTAATGAGAGTACATTATACACAGGTGTACAACGAACATAAAAATTATAAATTTGAATAAAACTAGACACCATAATTGCCTATTGTGGTTGTGTATATACAAACATGTATCCATACACAAACACTAAATAGTTATAACTTTGTATACAATATTTGTTAACTCTAAACAGGAAGTGGCGGTGGACCTAACAGAGGGTTTGGTGTTGGTGAAAGAAGTTCTTGGCGGTCACGATCACGTTCTCTTCCTGGACGGAACGCTTCCAACAAAGCTTCAACTCTGTCTTCGCTGGGACTCCATCTCTGACACCCAGCATTGTTTTGAAGCCACACAACTAATGTGCTGGTGGGAGAACGAATATTTACATCTGTCCTAGAAAAACAAAAAACAGTTATGAAATAAAACAAGTTTTTAATACGTTTTGTACAATGTCGAATATTTACTTTGGTACACTGTACTGGAAACCATGTCTGTAATAATGTTCATATGCTGGTATAACCACCTGATGTCGTTTGAATTGACTAGAGTCTAATTTCTGGACAAATGTTGTATTACCATCAACCAAAAATATTATGAAAGATAAAGGTTCGCTTGATTCAGACAATAATCGATCCATATGATTTAGAGTAGCTTCAATCAGATCATCACAGTGTATAGGAGGATTTACCACAAATGACCCACTTACAGCGTTCAAATCCAAAATTGAACTGAACATAAAAAGTAAAGTTATTAATTAATAATTATTATAAAAAAATTTTTTTTTATCATCCACCGAACCGGGACATTCTTTTGTTAAATATCTATGAACCATAATAAAAATAATAATTTGTACAAGATAAAAATCCAAAAGCTTGTTACTACTTACCAATATATGAAGTAAATGGAATAAAAAAATTATTTTGGTTTGTATAGACATAATTTAATAGTATACATAGTTCCATAAATACCAACTTTACCTATTTTTGACAAAATAACTACTAATAAGGGAAGCTAACAAACCCTCGAGATCCAAAATAGGCATCGGTGTCTGGAAACGCTGAGCAATACTGTCGGAAATAGCAATTTAGAGGTGATGCAAAACACTCAAATGTCACACCAAAATTCTTGTGTAGAGATTCTAGGATAGGCACTGGCACTGACAGTTGTGTATCAGGACTGTTAGAGCAGAAGACATTGTACCTTTTCAATAAACACCAAACTCTGGCCATAAAGTTTTCCATTTTTTTATCTTCATAACAGCTGTAGCGATACAATTGTTCCTGTAAATCATAAATCATTTGTTTAACAATTAACATCCGATTACTGTAGTAGTTTTGTTGTGAGTAATCAATCATAAAACCACTTGCCAACTTTTGGAGGTACATAGTATTGATGAGTAATCTTTCTCCATTGAACCGGACATATGTCTGTTCTTTATCTGCCATGTATTCAACAGGAGGAAGACGCGGAACAGGTGTAACAAATTGAACAGGATAACACCAGACCTTATGTAGAGTTAATACTGCAGGGGCTGGTACCATTTCTAAACACACATAATAATAATAATAATTTATTACACAATGTTGTAATTTTCCTACAGTGAATTGTTTTACAAAATTATTTTTAAATAACAATAATTTTTAATATAATGAATAGTTGAATATATAATGTGTAGAATATTCACTGAAAACTATCTACTGAAAAAATGTTGATCATTTCATTAATTTATTCATGAGTTTAGGTATAGAATATCTAGAAAATAAACATTCAGATCATTATAATAGGAACAAAACTTGCAAATATAAATTATAATTAAAAAAAAGGTAACCAAATCAAATATCACAAAGAAATGTTTTGTCCAGAAAAGTTAAAAAAAAAATTGTATTGACTAACCCGTAATGCCTTGTGCTATCAATAGTTCACTATTCTTCTCTTTAATCTTGCGAGCATATTCAACAGATAAATGGTACACTTTAGAGCAGATGCCTTCCACAGATTCTTTGACAGTTTGAGCTATATGTGGTTGACATTGCATCTGTAAAATATATTAAACAATATTATAAAAAAATTGTTTTTTAAATTATTTTTTTGTGCTTGTTACCTTAAGATGATTTAACCGTTCTTGGAAATCAACATATGTAGCACCCACTGTCTTCCTTAACCACTGCAATGTATCTTCAGTGTTCCATTTTACAACTTTTCTACTCTCTTGCAGTGTGTTTCTATGCAGACCACAAATTAATAAATTAATAATGAATAAATCGTAGACAACTTTAAGTCTTAAATTTATGTTAGTTTAAATTAACATATAATTCAAGAAAACTATCCTATCTTTTAAATACTGGTTAACATAAAAAAAAATTAAATATGAAGAGTATTCAAAAAGTATGCTCCTTTTGATAAAAAGGCATAGGGAGACAATCAACCTCAAACATTCTTAATTCTCCAATAGTTCAGAGCTATTTATAGCAATTTACACAACAAACTTTCCTTAAAAAAGTTAGTTTGGATATGTCTTTACAATTTTATTATTCATAAAAAAGTTATGAACATTTTAAAACTGAGGAATGTGGAATTTCTAAAAGAATAGTGTTATTCCTTTTCATGACTATCCTGATTCCTATATTCTTTGCTTGCCTCAGGATACACTTGAGATATTCAATTATGAAATTTATTCTTAACCACTAAACTCTTAAGACTTAATATAAAGTAATTTTTATATATTTCTAATAATGTAAAATTATTTGGATGTCTTAACCTAAAATTAATTACTGTAAAAATAGGATATAAAATACCTAGACTCAATGAGATTTTTTGCTGCCTCAGCGTATATGGATAGTTGTTTCCGAGCATCTGCAGTATACTTAGGCTTTGACAATCTCAATGGTATATCATTCATTATTTCGTTATACATTCTTAAAGAAACTTCTGGATAGCATTGAGAGGGTAATAATGGATCAGTACCAGTATCAACTACTTTTCTCTCAATAAGCCAGCGATTGAAAGATTCTTTTGGCGCATTGATGTCTAGTTATGAAAAAAATATTTATGAATACAATGTAATTCTTATTCACAAAATTATATCAGAAAACTTACTTTCTCGGGACTGACATAATTCTTGGTAACATTGTCTTAATTTTGCTACCAAATTTCCACGATAAAACTCGATATCTGGATGTGGCTGAGACATTGTGGATGGCGATCGCTCAAATATGATAACATTTGTAGGTATTTCAAGTTCCCAAGGACCACTATAAATAAAATTATTTGATTACAGTAAATTTATTGGAGGTAAAAAACCAAATTTTTTTCTTTTTCTATGTCATATGTTACGGTAAAATGCATTATAATAATTATTATAGGAATATAATGATAGTTGCCTACAAACAAATGAATTATCATGAATTTTTAGTAAATTACATTAATAATCGCATGAAATGGGAAATGTTGATTAATCTCATACGAGATGTTTATTAATTATGATAATACTGTTTACCTGTGACTGAAAATGAGTAACCAGATTCAAGTAATTACCAATTAAGAAAATCTAATAAGGTGACAGCCAAACTGAATTTCAAAGAAATGAAAGTACTGTGTAATTTGTGGGTAAACCTAATTAAACTTATTGATCATAGATAAGGTACCTATCTATAAAGGTGTTAAAAAAAGATATTGCAGAAAAATATGGTATTCCAACAAGTTTTCTTTCAACCATATTTAAAAATTGTAAAAACATAATGAAACAAGTGCAAGAACCTTCTCACGTCGGCAATAGAAAACAAATGAAAGTGTGTGTTTATGAAGAAGTTGATAAAGCTGTTCTTAAATAAATGACTTGTATATGGAATAATAATCTGCAAATATCAGGTATGTTAATCAAAACAAAAATCAATTTCTTTTGCTCGAAAATTTGGTTTTGTAGATTTTTGTGTTAGCTCTGGATGGTTACATTTAAATTGAGATATAACTGTGTGTTTAATGTTATTTGTGGTGAAGTGCTGAAGTTCCAGAAAATGACTGTGATATGTGAAAATTAAATGTTGTACTAAAATCAATTGAAAAATTTGATTCAAGAGATATTTTTAATGCAGATGAGACAGGTTTATTTTTTAAATATTTACAAACAAAATGTTACCATTAATTACCAATGTTTTTTGTCAATAATGATAATGACCGGCAAATAACAATATTTTTCTACTTAACAAAATGTACCGTAATATATATGTATGTGGAATTAGTATAAGTATGATATTAACCTCTTAAACATACCTTTGATACTTACGAATAATCTGGCATAGAATTATATTAATTATCAAAAACTTACGTTAGTATCATTTTTTTTGTTGCAGGGCCCAAGACAATTTCTTCTGCTGGTCTTTTTTTCAATAACATTGGATTTGTCCCATTAGGTTGACCATCAACTGTTATTCCCAGTGGGTCTGATGTAACGTCAAACTAAAAATATTGATTATATATTAGAATAAAATACTATACGAATTATGGCTAAGTTTATACACACCTGTCTCAAAGGTGGAAATTCCCAAAGAGATTCACCAGTCAACTTATTCCAAAAATAAGGCCGATTTTCACGTTTACTCCAAAATTTCTTCCATCCTTGTTGCAACAGTTCTAGTGGTAATTCAGGTTCAATAAACGTATTTATTGGCAAGCTCTAAAAAGAATGTAATATGTTTAAATAAGTACAACATGTTTGTATGCTAAATCAGTTACTTACGTGTGGTGTCTGAGGACTTGTATGCATAATACTTGGATGTGGACTAGAATTATTTATTGGGATAATATTTGGATCCAATATACCAAGTTGTGGTTGGATTTTTATCGGAACTGGTATCATAATATCATGTGATGGCATTGAGTTCCACCCTTGTACATTGTTTAAGATTTCTTGTTGGTCATTCATTTCATTCATTTTGTAATCTATAATACACAATATAAAGTAATACAATATTCAACATTTTTGGTTTTAAAATGTATGGTTTTAAAAGTAGTTCAGTATAATACATTTTAATCTTGAACAAAACAAAATTTCCAAAATCATAGTAATAATAGCTCTATAGATTTTGACACTTAATTAAGAGAAAATAATAGCAATGTAATTTTTATATTTAATTAAAAATGTAAATTAACAATACAATGGAACATTAAATTTAAAAATGTATTCATTTTTTTACAATTAGAAAACATTACTAGGTTAGACTGATCTGAATTTTGTCTAAATTAAATATTTTTTAGATTAGGTTAGGTTAATAAAAATGTATTACATTATATAAAATTAAAAAAAACACCAGTAGGTATATAAGTATATGAATTTTATTATGTAAGTTTAACTGTCTATGTGTTTACATTAATTTGAATGCAAAATATTGAAAACATTTTAAAAATAAAATAAAATTGTCTTAAAAGAATTTTTTCATATAAGCAAAAAAAAAAAATCTATACCTATCTGCAATTATTATGATGTTTTTTTCCTAATAGGTACCTAAATACTTAACAATCTAATAATTTAAATAGTAAAGTACAATTTTAATATAGTTATAAAATTTAATATTTGTATAAAATATAGTTATTAACATGTTCAATAAGTGTTTCAAGACATTTATCTAGTTATAATAGTTGTAAATATTTATAATAAGGAATTTATGGTTTTATATTGTTCCTATATAATACGCTGAATTTAATAGCAAAAAAATGTACTGTTCAAAACATTTAATAAACAAAAATATTTATTGAATTGTATTCTATTTTAATTTCATAATGCAGGTGCCTATGTTACCTAAATTAGATAATAAATAATATAGAATAAAAAATTTTTAGACATACCGTTTTTCATAGAAGGTAAGCAATTTTGGAGCTCCATGATTTGTTTAGTTATTTGACAGGTTCATATAAAACATTATTGTGCTATATAATGTTTGGACACAAAAAACCTATAAAAAAAAAAAATACATAAAGATAGTTAAAAAAAAAAATATTCAACTTCTCAAATAGGTAATGTAAACATGAGCAATTATTTTTAATTACAACCGTACAATATAAGACAAATTGAAAAGACCTTAGGTAAAGTAATAAATTCTTTTTAAAATATTATGTTTATAAAATGCAATGTATCAATTACCTACCGTAAAATTTAACGGTTATGAAAATCTAGAAGACACTAACGCAGCCACGCAATCGACAAACTCCTGAGGTTTATCGTGGTACGGGAAAGTATACTTTGGGACAACGACAGCGGGTTGAAAAGCCGATGAACAGGAAGCAAACGAGAACACCGTAGAGTAATAGCCGAGATTGGTAGACAACACACCCTGAGGGATGACGGTGGACGAATGGTTCGTGTAATCGTGTTCGAGAGTAATGTCTGAGGATTAAGGAGACAAAGAACGGGGCGAAAAAATTCAAAGAACAGGACGACCCGTTGAGAGGGACGTCATACGGCGTCGGACCACCAGCGAAGGATACTGCGTCGTGTCGTGTTCGTGCCCGCCAACGACTGACGACGGAGGCCGAAAGGGACAAAGGATACGGACGGCCAACGCGCGCAAACGGCGGGACGGCGAGCGAGACGCGCGCGGCGGCGGTCTCGGACGACGACGGGGGGCGCGCGGCGGATGATCGCTGATCGCGTCTACACTCACCTCTGGTCGAGATCCATGGAAAATCGCCACGCAGCGTCAGAGTGGCGGGCCCGCCACAACTGGTCTGACGACGTAAGTGAAATATCGCCACACGCAACGGCCGCAGAGACGACCAGCCGAACGACAACGAAGAGTAAACTAAATTTGATAATGATAAAAAATCCTTTCCACTGCGTCGCGTCGACACCGCCAGCCCGCCACCACCGCCGTCCCGTCAACCACCACCACGGTCACCGCGCCACCTCACCATCACCGCGCCGCCCACAGGTTGTGCGAGTGCGCGCCACCGAGACAATAGCGGCCCGTGGTCGTAGTTCGTGGTGCAACGCCTGCCGCCTCCGTTCCCGCGGACACGGCCTCCATGCGCGCGCGTCCTCTGGCGGCCGACGCGCGACTCGCCCGGCCGTTTAGCCGTGGCAGCGGCGAGCGTTACGTCTTCGGAACTGCGCAAATAGATTTCGAAAACCGATTGTCCGGCAAAAATCGATTTCGAATAATTACACTTGTAAAACGCTCGGGGGGCACGGTCCGAGAAGTGTGGCGACGAGGTTTCGAGGGGCCACTCGGGGACAGGGTATTCTGGAAAAAAAGCACTAAAATTTAAATACGGAAAAAAAATCTATAAAAGCCCTGGAAAAAAATTACCTATATATTTAAATGCGATTTTTTTTCAGTGATTTTTAAGGTAATTCTAATTGGTCATGTCCTTTATGAATAGTTTTTTTTGTAATTTTTTATTCATAATATATGTAATTTTTTCCTTTATAATTAATCAATAAAATACCTAAATATAATAAATTAGGAACAATTATAAGTAAAGGCTATTTAGTTTTACGGTTTTTAACATAAGTACTATATTTTTAGTATAATATCTTCTCGGATTTTACATTAAAGGTTTTAATAATATTACCTACATTAATGTTTCCCAACCTGGACAGGGCGTGTACATTCCAAACAATGACGGGCAATGTAGAAAATCGGGTATTTTATAAAATGTCCAGACAATGTATGGAATGCCCAATGTAGAAATTACCACACTTGGCCCGGACATTCCATACAATGACCTTAATCTAACAGGCAATATGAAATATGGAATATTTTGAATTTCATTTAAAGATAACTAGAAACTAGAAAAACAAAATTATTATATAAATTAAAAATATAATTATTAAATAAACGTTTTTTTAAAAAAAAGAAAGATTTTATATTTTATTATTATTTATTACAACATGGATTACTACCATCAATTTTTCTTATTATTATTTGAACCTTTTTTCATTAATAATTCATTAAATTTTAAATTAAAATTTTCTATATTTAATAAATTTAAATTCAAATTAAATGGCGAAATAAATTAAACTAAAACACTGTTCGTATTTGTAAACGCACTACACTTGGTGACACTAAATACACGATTAAATGCCATACATGTATAAAATATATAATATCAACTTAATTTACTGATTGATTAAGTAGAGATCTAACCTAAAGTTTGAAAATAATCTAGTGAATTTACTATTTTTATTACCTTTATAATTGACAATGAATCAAAAATTTGAGAATTGTTATCGAATGAATTGGCATCTTTATTATACCTTGATAAATCGGTCACACAGTTATATTGGTTATTTTAGTAAACACAAAATATGGCAATATTTTTTTAAATTCATATTACCCTTGATAAATTGGTCGTTCTGTATAATGCCCGGATATTCTATTAAAATAACCGGACAATATAGAAAATTCTTGAATAATTTTCAAGTTGCCCAAAAATGCTGATCATTCTATACAATGCCCGGGCAATGTATATAACAGGGGTGGCCAAATCACGGCTCGCGAACCGTATGCGGCTCTCGTCACAGTCGTATGCGGCTCGCGGTCTTATTTACAAAAACCAAAATATTTTAATTTTTTTTGTATACATTTATAAAAAAAAAAAAATGTTTATATTGTCTTTATTTAAGGCTATAGTATTATAGTGTATAGAATATAGATTAAATCAAACAAAAAAAAAAAAAAAATTGCTTCTACACAGTCGTCTGCCTTATTCGTAAACATTGTCATAACATTAGTTTGTTTAGCAAATTTTAATTTCATCGAACATAGCTTATTTTTCCTCGAATCAGAACCGATAGGAAATTCTCGACTAAATGTGCTGTGATTGGTTTCGTAATAACGTTTTAAATTACTAACCTTAAACTGTGATAATGTAACTTGATATATGAGACAAAATGGTTTATCGTTTTTCTGTATGAAAAAGTATAGTTCTTCCCATTCTAATTTAAATTCCCGTTTTTCTTCTTCATATTTACGTTTAACCGCTTTTTTAGAAATTGACATCGTAACTAACTTTCGCAATAAGTATCGGTAAAATATTACAAATAAAATTATTAAATATTACAAATATTTTACCAAACAAATTGAGGTGTTTACAATAGGACTATTCAACGCAGACTACAGACTATATTAAAAACGATATAATTTCATATTTCGTAATTTGATATGTTTATCGGCTGTCTGCTATCTTTATTACTTTTGTGGTATAAAAGTACACATTAGATAATTTGGCTTTTGATATAATTTTATTAATACACGTGGCTCGCGTACATAGTCATGTTGGCCACCCCTAGTATATAATGCCCGATTATCTCATTACCCGTAACATACACATTGATGGGGAGGCACAAGCAGTCAACACGAAGTACAATTTATATTTATTAAATTATTTTTATTTTACAATAGTTTTTACTTTTTACAAAATATTGTATAATTTATTTTTAAAGTATGGAAAAATAAAAGTGATCAATTTTTGTGATTTATTGGGAGGGGTTGCGAGATTTTTGAAAATCTACAAAGAGAGCGTAGAATACAAGAGATAGGGAACCACTGACCTATATACAATTACATAAATATATTTTATGATTAATGAAAAACAAAACAATGTTTGGTGTACTTACCTATAATAAAATAATATGATATAAAAGAACAATAATGAGTATTTATATTAAACTTATTTAAAGCACGACTCACAAGAATGCCTATATTATGTTAAAAAGTATGTAACCTAATTATTGAATATTATAAATTATATCAATAATTTTGATAGTTCATAGAACAGTAATAATAAATCCATAGCACGCAAAAAAAAGTTGAGGACACGTGAAAAATTACAATTTTATATTTTATTTTATTTTTAATAATAAACAACAATAATATATATATATATATATACATATTATTTTTCATAATTTAATGGCACGCTCAAAACATAAATAATGTTAATTTTTAGAACGTAGAATCAGAAAAATTTGCCACCCCTGTCATAGAACAATTGAAAATTTGGAATATTTAGAGCATAACTCATCATTGAATGTTTATTTTTTGTCGATAAGGAGTTTTTTTTTAGGTTTCGAGTATATTGTAAGTACACATTAATCGCGCGCCAAACTCTACGCGACGTTTTTCGCGCGGAAATGCGGAATAATAATACGATTACCGCAAACGCACAACTTTAAACCTACCCATAAATATAAATGAATAATGTTATATTATTACGTATAGGTAAAACATAAACGCATATATTATTAATATAATATTGTATTGCAGCTGCGACTTATTATTTTAATTAATAATAATATTAACAGGTGTTAAAACACTATACTTAAATACGGGGCGAAAGCACAAATAATACAATAATACCTATGTTCAGTGGCGTGGTAAAGGGGTAATCGAGAGACGGCCACCTCTGAGTTTCTTAAGGAGTGGTGAGTGAGTAATGGCCAACAGGTGATTATTTAGAACCAACTATAATTTTATGCTTTAGTAAATTACTAAGACAAGTAATTAAAAGTATGATAGTGAATGCCTTTATCGAATTTTTGGGGCTGTAGGGTGGATGAAAATATATAGACTAGTCTCTGAAAAATGTCAAGTTCACCACTCCACAGCTGCCTACGCTATTTTAAGTACCGTCGTGTCATCGTCAGTGCCGCAACTTAAATTTGGCCGGCTATAATGCAAGACAAAATTGTGGGCCCCAACTTTTGACATTTTATTTTTCAAAGCAATGTAGTAGTTAATAAATGTAGCCTGTTGTTAATGTTAGATGTATCATATTTTTAACCCCCTTTTCCAACCGCCTACATCAGTAGACGAGATATTATAAAGCAAAATATAAATGTATAACAATGGTAATTTTTTCATAACATAAATTATTAACATACATTTATATAATATACTAGAAAACCATTTTATTTTAAAAAGTTCTTCTTTCTACATTTCGTATTTACAAAGTAATTTATTAATTTGGAGAATTATCAGATATTTAATTATTGAATTTATATATTTATATTGTTTGCGTCAATCAATAATAGACAGCAAATATATAAATTATTATAGGATATCTGAATGACAACAAGGACAACAAGAATAAAAATATTATAATTAGATACTTAATTTTTTTATATTTGATAATGGACTCTTATTTAAAAATAAAATGCTGAACAGGGAATGCAATTTATTCCTTGCGTTCCTTCTATGTTGTGGCGTTGGTCATCGCATCCGACCTGTTATATGTAAATACTATTTGCATTTCCTAGGCGTCCATGATCCACTGCTGAATCTATAAATACATTTCGTGGTATTGGGTACTTATCTGTATACTTGAGGTCTTGAGTACTTGAGTACCTCCCTGAAGTGGCGTCGAGTTCGGGGTGAGAAACATATATATAATAGTATAAACGGTATACTGAAGTGCCTAGGTAACGATCAAATTTTAATTTTCGACCAAGTCCCTGCAGCATTGTCGATTTCAAGACTCACGAAACACTTTAAAATATTATTAGGGTATGGATTCCAACGCAAATTATATTTTTTCTGAATGTCCTAAAACAATGCTTTCTAAGCACAAAATCCATTATATACTTTAAAGAATTAAAGAATTAAAAAATTAAACTTTTATTTTGCTTTTCTTGACATTTTAAGTGCATTTTTAGGTTTTTAAGATATTTTTTTATCATTTTTGTATACTTTATAGGGTTTTATCGAAAAGTTTATTAACATTTATTTTGATAATAACTTTAACTTAACGAGTTAAATTTAGTGTAAAATAATCTAACTCGTTAAAAAAAAGTAACTACTAACTAGTCATTTTTGTAGGTACGTAGTTTCTTTTTTTCACTGCAGAAATCTAAATGTTCCATAAAACTACTGACTGCTGAATACCGACTATAGGTAATAATAGTATCTTTAGCCATGATAATAATTTATTAATAATAAATATTGAGTATTTTTTCAATACTCTGATAAAAACATTTTTCTTAACATATTATTATTTCTTATCAATTCTTTATATTAGTTATATAATATATTTTTTATTTTGTTACATATTCTATGTTTTAATGACTATAATAACTCAATTAATTTTCAAGAAATTAGTGTTATCTGGTTATTATCTTACCTAATTAAAACATTTTATTATATTATCAGTTATTAAATTTAATTTTTCAATCATCACCAATTATTTAATTTTTATACCTAATAATGTATTAGTAATAATAATTTTTTGCGTAATAATTTACATTTAAACAAACGGATTTTTAAATTTATATTTTAAACTATAAAAAAAAAGTTACTTCTAACTAAGTAAGGAATTTTAAAAATTTCAGAAACTAATTTATATTTTGGCTTAGATGGTTTTTATATTAAAGTAGGTAACTTAACTTTAACTAGTTGAAAAAATGACTTACTTGTTGAGCTTTGCGAATATTAAGATTTTTACTAGAAAATATTAACATAACGCTTTTATAATATAATGATGATACCCAATATATCTATCTACCTCCGCGTATATAATTATTCGTACGTCGTACTTATATACCTGCCTAATGATTAATCATTAAAAAACTACATTATTGGTGCAATAAAAATGTATAATTATTTTTACATTCCCGCGTCCATTCAGGAGCAGGTACAATATATTATGGACGTATTTAGATGCGTTTCTCGTTATATATCTACGTCAAGAGCTCGGCGCCACTACTTGCAGTAGATCCACACAAACCGACTTGAATCGTGTACAAAACGGGTATATTGCAAGGGCACCGCGTTCGAATATCTGCACGTAAAAATTCCTGATATAATACAATAAAGGACGTATTACGTATTCGAAATCGCGAAACTTGGATGCGTACAGAGCCATATAATAATATTATGCGTATTATACCTTATGGGGACGTGTACCATCGGACTGGTTATAGAATAATAATATACATGATAATATAATATAATTATTGGTATGTGTGCAGTCAAGCTTTACCGGCCGTCGATCAGTTGACCTATAGGTTACAGTGGCGAGAATTGGACTTATTTCGTGGTGGTGCAGATAAGTGTTTACTTATAACTTTCTATTCTTTAAAGGATTTCAGCAAAATATTTTTTGTTTTCTCTCTTAGACCCTCGCGTAACACAGATAAAACGCAGTTTTATTTGAAATCTTTTTTTTTTTTTATGATTTTTGAATAATCTTAAAGTAAAATCGCCTACATTACAAAAATTAAAGAAGATAACATTCTTGAGGGTTTAACATATCTATCGGTTTTCTATTCAACTATTATTTGACTTTATAAAAAAACAAATGTTGTACATTTAAATAGATATTAAATGGTTTTGAGACAATTTTAAATAAATCGATATGTCTTACCTTATGTCGTTATGTCTTATTTTGCGGTATTTAATTTTTTTTTGTTTACTGTTTGCCGTTTTAATTACGTTTACAAATTTCAATCGTTTTTTATCATACATAATATTATAATCATAACGTCACTATAACGTTTGCAAGTTCTGATTATGTGTATTATAGACTATTAATAACTTATCATGACTTATAGTAATAATAGTAATACTAGATATTTACCAAAACACGTATAATATACGTCTATTAATGTCTATAATTATAATAATAATAAATTAATATAGATGTATACATATTATTATACGCCACGTAGAGTATAACAATATAATATGTTATAATATAGCGATATTCCAATATATTAAAACAATTAAATAGTTAAATGTACATAAAGTCATCACATTCTATATTATCATATATAATTATACGAAATCAATTCATATGCCTATAAATATATGTACTGATGTAGTTGTTTGTTAACAGTGATTTTGAAGAGCAATAAATTGACCGATATTTTTATATGCGCGGGATGGTGGGTGGATGAATGAATTAGGTTATTGTTACATGAACTCCAATTATAGCATTCAAAATAAATTGATAAATTTTTGCTGTGTTTATTGTACATATCACAGGGGTAGTGCAAACTGTAGTTAGTAAGAATAAAGAGGTGGAAGGTCATTAAAAAATGAATTGTCCGATAAAATATTTCATTTCCTTATCGCACTGATGAACTATGCGCGTATATTGCTCTTCAAAACAAAAAATCAGTTTTCTAAAATCCAAAATGTTGGAAAAACGAATTTTTTGGTTTTCAATTTTTCAGTTTAAAAATTATCATATTCCAACACTTTTTTTACTTTTTATGAAAATTGGCATAATAGAAAGCATAATTTTTTGATTTTTTCAAACCTCTAGTTCAAACTAATAATTTGATAATGGCCAATACAAGTGATATAGTATTAACTATTATAGTTCCTACTTCTTATTTTTAGTAATAACTACGCTAAGTAGTTATAAATATTACAGTGAATACCTTTATCGGATTATTGTTGCTGGCGGGCTGCAAGGTAAGGAAAATATTTAACTAGTCTCTGAAAATGTTCATGTACTATACGTACCTAATTGAAATTTCAAATCCTATATCAGAATTCGAAATGTTCAAAGATACCTAGTCCCAGTACAGCTAATACCTATCTAATTATGATTAATTAATTATATTTGCATAATCATAATTTTAAAATTTACAGTTGGCAAATTTTTCCTTGTACAATAAAGCGATGTTCTAATATGTATTAATTCCTCTCCTCAACAATATAAGATATTATTCTCGTTGTTTCATCCCTTTTCAACCATACATGCTTCACGCTTATTTAATTTTTGTAGAGGTATTTATATTTTCCTAATTTATTATTTTTATTACTACCTCACTCCATTTATATTTTACAAAATCTTAATAAAAAATATACCAATAATTCATTTTTAGTTATTAGCAAATTGTATTCATTAATTACCATTAAAATATCCTAGTTTTGTGCGTAGGTACAATGATTTTTAAAACTATAGAAATATTTATTTATAACAAATACATTATTGCCGTCGACCCAATTCCAAGGTATTTTATTGTAGATAATATATTGTAAATTATTTGAATGTGTTTGTAGTTTGTAACTATTTTATGATGTTTGGTCATTTTATATTTGGGCGGTCTGCGTTTGGACGAATTATCTTTTTATCCGCATAATAAAAGTAATGTGTTTGGGCGAGTTTCTTATAATGTGTTTGAGCGAGACAATTATAATAATTTTTATCTTGATCTTTACATGCTAGTTAAACACTAGGCGATTCCGAACGCGGGCAAACGCGGTGTTGCAAAATCAGAAATGCATTGAAAT
>JACXSJ010002379.1:0-46945 GCA_014851325.1 Pentalonia nigronervosa | reverse complement strand
TACGAATTGATGTGTCACACGACTTTTTTTTTAGTCGGCGACTCGAGCGTGAAAAACGCGCGACAAGCGCAAAAACGGTGTGACGCCTCGATTCATATGAGAATTTTGCAAAAAATACAACTAAAGTGTTTATTTTTACTTTTAAGATAACGTCCTAAAAATAAATTGAATAAACCAAGATTTTGGAGATAGAAAAAAATTTCAAAAAAATCTACTTTAGGCCATCACAGTGAGTACGCATATGCTTGTGTCCTAATCCATTTCAGAAACACCTTGTATAAAACAAAATGTTTTATATATCTGTGTTCCCATGTAACAATGGACATGCGGTTTGATAAGGTGTGCGTTATCAATAAATTATCCGCTTATCACTTACGATGTTTCGTGATGATAGCCGACCTCGTGGTCATATTATTGTACTAAGTGTTTATCATTTTCAAATTTTTAAATGAATTATGAATTTATTTTTTTTTTTGATATTAATAGCTTAAGTTTTATGTATTTAACGTAATTTTAGCAAGATGAAACCACACCGGCATAAAGAATTTAATAGGTTTAAGGTAAGAACACTAAAGAGTAAATATAACGAGTTCAATATAATTTTATGATAATAATTTAGGTTTATAAATTAACAATGTCTAATTTTTATATTATTATTATTAAATATTCTTTCAACTATATTGTGTTAAATATTTTATGTTGACCTTTAGTTTCAACCATTCAGTGAGAGAATATCAGAAATTGATGTTGATGTGTTCCATCGTGTTGGGCATAGCAATGAAGATTTTGATGACACTCAAAAGACCCGATTTTACCAGGCCATTGAACGGTGGAATGATTTAAATAGATCTGAGAGTTATAATCAATTGTGCATTAATCTTAAGCCATCACAGTTGGAAAGCTTGCCTCAACTCTTAGCAAGAAAACATGAAATATCTCAAGTCTTATTTAAATACATGGATGATTCCGATCCACTTTCAATTCAAGCTGCATTTGAGTAAGACTTAACTCATATTTTCATTTAGAATTGTTGTATTTTGTATACTGAATTCACTTGTTACTATAATTTTATTATGGTATTATTTTAAAGGTTTGTCGTTGCATTTGCTCAAGACTTACAACATGAATTTTATGAATATTTCCCCGAGTTTTTAAGACTATGTATAAAACTATTACGGACAAAAGATGCTGAGCAAATAGAGTGGTCATTTACTTGTTTAGCTTATTTATTCAAATTTCTATGGCGTTTGATTGTACGCGATATCAAACCCGTATTTGAGTGTATTGTTTTGTTGTTTGGAGATGACCAACCACCCTATGTTAATGATTTTGCAGCAGAAAGTTTTTCATTTGTAGCCAGAAAAGTAAAAGACAAGAAAAACTTTTTGAAAATTGTTCTCAAAAGCTTAAAGCATAAACGAGATGTAAAATATATTATTTAATAAAATTGTAATATTTTGTACCTGTATAATTAATTTGATATATTTCAGAGTATATATGGTTGTTCTAAACTTCTTTTTGAAGTAATCAAAGGCATGACTGGTGGCTTACATACTTGTGCAGATTACTTTTTACCAGTTTACTTAAATTCTCTTGCTGACACAGACATTTCATATAAATTATTGAATGATGTATTGAACATGCTATTTGATAATATTCTTGGACATATTGAACCTAAGAAAAGTACATCTATATGGATAATACTCAAGGTATAAAATATTGAATAAATAGATTCTTTTTTCCATAATATTGAATGTTTCTATTTTAGAAAACGGCATCTGAGTTTTTGACAAATTATAATAACAATCAAAATGAAAGGACTGCTGACAATTTAAATCAAGCTTTGATTCTTTGTCATACATTTTTAGCTTATAAAAATGGTTCATGCATTCAAAATTTGACCGAAGTGTTCGAATGGGTACTTGATTATTTGAATTGTGTACCTCAGTTAGCTCAGGATCATTTACATACTTTGAGTTCTATTGTAAGCACTCTCTGCCTATCAAATATTGGTCTGCCATCATACCAATCTAATGTTTTAATAGAAAAAGTAAGTATTATACATATTATACATTTTAATTTTCAATTAATTTACATATTTTAATTTTCAGGTTATGTCTTTAAAAAATATCAACATTTTAGTAACATTTACTGAGCAAATGTACTCCTATATAAATTTTGAACTTTCAGTTATTCAAAAATTTTTAAATTTTTTTTCTGAACTTATTAGTGCAAATCAAAAAATCCCCAAGTCTATGATTATTTGCTTATCTAGATACTTAAATGATAATTCTCCACTCAAATCCTACAACTTTGACAAATGGAGAATTAATTACAAGAATACACTTTATGGAAGGTAACATATAGTTTAATATAATAAATTATATTCTCCATACCAGTAAACTTATCTTATTAAATTTTTTAATTTTTATTTAACATAGAAAGTTTCATTAACTTTAAAAATCAAATAAGAATTTATTCTAAAGATTAAGCTGCATAAGATAATATTATATTAATTTAATCAACTTTAATAATAATATATTGTTTATTTTTCTAGACATAATGCGAGTGAAATAATTGGGAACTACATTCTCAAATGTTTAGAAGAAATTCAAATAAACAATTATGAAGTTGATGATATTTCATGTTATTTGATTTTACTTCAGCATTTTTGTCACAATGAAAAAAATTCTACTACAATTTTAGAAAATTTGTTTGAAATAACAACAAGAAAATTAAAAAGTCCTGATGTTATAAATCTGTTTTCTTTTCTCAACATTATTGAAACGATTATGAGACTGAAAGAAAATTTTAATGATTGGTTTGATTTGGATCAATTAATACCTAAACTAAATTCACTTCTAAATAATAAATTTGGTTGTTGTGCTTTAGTACTGGAAATAATTCATGTTTTAATTTTAAATTTACAAATTCAAATAAGTCATAATTACATAAAAGAATTAGAAATTAAACTTATTGATTTACTGTCATCGCCATATCATCAAGTACGTCTTATTAGTTGTAAAATATTAGTATTAATAAATTCACCTACACATACACATCTTATGGAAAGGAATAGTTTATTCAAATTATTGGAATCTGTAGAAATTGTACCAGTTTCATTAAATGAATATCGTGCACGTCTTTTACGTATCCAACATTTGGATAATAATGTTACATTTCTTAATACATACCAAACAGTTGAAGATGCATCAGAAATTGCTATAAAATTCCTTTTAGGAAATCTACACATCAATTTCAGACCAATATGGGATCCAGTTGTCAAGTTAATAGTATCTCATGCTAAAGCATCAAAAAAATTTTGGCCTGTTTATGAAAAGCAACTCGAGCTGAGTGTCAAACATGATAATTATATTATCAAGCCTGCGGAACCAAAAGAAGAATTTATGAGTACATTTATTATTAAATATAGTTTTTAATCTCATTTTTATAATTATCAATTTTTCAGGTGACTTTATTTTTGAACGTTATAAAAAGTTGAATAACACTACAGAGCGTGTAGATATAAATAATTATAGAATCTTACTATGGAACAGTATGGTAGATTTTGGTGATCTAATAGAATTGAAAAATAAAGATATCGTAATACATTTTTTAAATTTTATTAGGTAAAATATTAATATAATTATTATGTTTTAAATTATTAAATTACTTTTAAAATACAAATTAACTAATACATTTTATTTTAATTAAGCTCTGAATACATGCAGAGCAATTCAGAATTAGCTAATAGTTGGAATATCAAACAAAATTCTGACAAAGAAATTCTTGAAACTGATATTGAGGATAATTTAAATGATACCAATTTTGAAGAACCGTTTAATTCAAATAAATCTCTCACAAAGTATGATATATTTCCAGATCTTCTATATTGTGTTGAAAGCTTCATGATGTTTGATCTATTTATTTATTTTGTAGATTATTATTATCTCATTTAAAGTTAATGTCGACCATTCGTAATCCTAAAAGAATATATAAAGAGTCTGAAGTGTTTGATGTTTATTTAAGTCTTCTTTCAAACAAGAACGCCGAGATACAAAAGGCTGCTTTTGATTGTTTGTTAACATATAAACAAAAACATGTTACTCCTTATAAGTAAGCAATTAAAAAATAATACTAATATTTATTATAGTACAAAATACAACAAATTATTTTGTGTATATTACATTTATATTTAAATTTTTGTTTTACAGGGAAAACCTTTATAAATTAATCAATGAAAAATCATTTAAAGCTGAATTAGTTATGTTTAGAGTAGACTCAGAAAGTGAAGCTATATTATCAGAACATCGACCACTTTTAATGCCTCTTATAATGAGGTAAATGCTAAATACTAGTATAATGTGTTTATGTGTATACAAATATTTTATCAAGTTTTTAAAATGATACATTTTAATTTGTGAAAACATTGTTATTTTACAAATATTTATATTTTAGAATAGTTTATGGTAAATTGTTGGGTGGAGGTGGTCCTAAGTCGGGTAGTAAATGTTCTGGACAAAATCGAAGAACTGCTATTATGCGTTTTCTTGTGGGTTGTGAAGAGCGTGAACTCATTGTTTTCATGCAAATGGTATTCAGGGTGCTTAATTGCCAAGTTCAATGTAAGATGTACAGTAGTATTTAATTTTAACTTTTATATAAATGGTAATATTTTTAGTTTCAGAATGTCCCTTAGAAATGACACGACATTTAGTGGACACTATTGATTTGGAACATGTTCTTCCACCTAGACGACTACTATCTTCAGTAAATATGTGTGCTGTTATATTAAAGCAATGTGGAGCATTATCAGGCACAGATGGTCTTTATTATATGTTACGAGTTTTATTGTGTGTTGGAGCTAATGTAAAAGCTATGTTGATGCAACGTTCTTCTGTACATGCTGGGTACTTAAGTACAATATCTAAGGTTCGAGTTACCACAGTTGAAACTTTAACAACATTCTTTCAACATTTTGAAAATTTCTCATGGGATAAAAATTTTTTGGATTCTATATTTGAAGTGTTCATTGAACCATCATTAAGTAAAATGCCAGTCGAATGTTTGCAACATCCTACTCCTTTAATGAAATTGTTAGTGGTTTGGAGCCAAATTCCAAGGTAATTATTAATGTTGTACCATAAACCATGATATCATAAGATTATTTTATGATTAGGTTACTTTATAATAGTTATTAGTTATAAATTTATTAGTTGAATTATTTTTAGATACTATTGTTTATTGGGATATCCTATAAATAATTTAACGCCAATAGAAATTTTAGTAGATATATTAACATCAGACAAGACTTGTGGTGGAGTAAAAAAAATTATTCTTGAAGTTATTGATAGACTATTAACTTTTGATGGAACTTACAATGATGCTATGGATGTTGATGTCCCAGCACTTGATATACCTCTTCCTTCATTACCCTCAAAGTATGGAGGTAATGGAGTTTATAATATCTAAATATTTAAAAATACAAACATTTTATATATTCACGTTGTTAATTTAAATTTATTGTTGACAGATGTCTTAAATGTTGGTTCTCATTTATTATATCATTATCTTCCAACTATTCTTAAGTATTTGTATAACGAATTGTCAAAAAAGAGAGGCATTGGCCTTGCATCAATTGAAATGTCTATATTGACTAGAGCTTCGGAACTAGTGCAAGATCAACAATCAAGTTCAAATTTACTATCTTTATTGTTTCCGGTTTTATTGAAAAAAGCCACCGGTGATGATATGGCTATTGCTCCATTATTTGCTACTGTTAATTGTTTGGTAGCAAATGTAGATGATGTTGGATTATTGCCTAGACAGTTAGCCACACTTTATGGTACTGTTGTTGGACAACACAGTAGAAATATGTTACTCGAATTCACTAAAATTATTGCTAAGAAAAGTCCGTAAGTAATTTGATTGTCATAATAAAAATAATATAATTCATTGATATTTTTACACGTTATTGCATAATTGTACCTCAATTTTGTATGTTTAAATTGGAATATTTTATTTTATAGGAGTAGTAATATACATTGTGATATTTTATATGAATTAAATGCTTGGGACAAGAGGCATTTGGATCAACCAGATTTTGATTGTAGGATGAACGCATTAAAAAAAATTAAAGTTCTATTGGATAGTAATGATATCTCTGTTGAATTTGGTGCATTTGTGATTTATAATTGTTTTTATATTTTTAACAATGTGAGTAATGAGTAATAATATATCCAAAAACAAATCATATGCTGAAATTATTTAGATACATTATTAATTTAATATCGTTTTAGGTAAATGATATCGGCTTAAGAGATACAGCAAGTATTTGTTTAAAACATATTAGTTGTTATCTTTGCTTAAAATATGCAAAACAGTCATCTGAACGAACATTTATTCTGGATTCAGTCCTATTGCCATCAATTCGTATTGGGATTCAAGGAAGTAAAGAATTGGTTCAGTATGAATCAATTTCACTCTTAGGACATTTGGTTTGTTACTAGTGCTTAATTACATATTTTTTTATAATTATTATAAATTTAAACTAACTTTATTTTTATTAGGCAAGAAAATGTGCTCATGTTCATTTTGTATTTAACGATTTACAACCTCTGTCTAATGAAACTGATCTGGAAGGAGACTTTTTTGAGAATATTCAACATTTACAAACTTATCGAAAAGTAAAGGCTTTACACAGGTAAACTTAATTTAGACTTTATACAAATTTATAGTTTTGTTTTAAACATACTTAAAAGTTATTAACCTAAATATTATATTTTATTTGATGGTATTTATGATTATTATTATTTAGGTTCTGTGAAATCATGAAAAAGAGTTACCATTGTCCAAGACCTAAAACAATTGTACACTACCTTTTGCCATTGGCAAATCAATTTTTATGTTCTCAAAAATATTCTGCTAAAAATAGTCTTGTTGATGCTGCTATTGACGTAAGATTAATAGATGCATTATCTAATTAACTTATACTAAAATTATCTTCACTTTACACATAAGTTTTAATCATAATCATTTTTAGGCTGTAACTACAATGAGTCGCATACTTCCATGGCAACAATATGAAACTCTATTGAAACTTTATTTAAATAAAATGCGCCAGTCAATTGATTTCCAAAAGCAAACCGTACGTATTGTGTCGGGTATATTGGACTCATTCCATTTTGATTTATCACGAACAGCTGAAAGAGAATCTAAAGTTGTACAGAATTTGACTACAGTAAAAAAGATTGAAGACACGTCTCAAAATATAACTCAAAATGATAAAACGAAAAATAAAATACAAGATAAAGTTGAAAATGAGATGGAAGTAGATGTTA
Source organism: Pentalonia nigronervosa (assembly GCA_014851325.1). Taxonomy (NCBI): domain Eukaryota; kingdom Metazoa; phylum Arthropoda; class Insecta; order Hemiptera; family Aphididae; genus Pentalonia; species Pentalonia nigronervosa. Next base: position 39,605 of record JACXSJ010002379.1, on the reverse strand, counting down.
ATATTGATGATGATGATTGTGATAATGATGATGATGATAATAATGAAAATGAAAATAATGAGATAAATGAATTGATTTTAGAAAAAATTCATGTTTTATGTCCATCGACAGCGATTAAAATTACTAAAGCAATTTCAGTAGATTTATTGCCTCAGCTCAACACAAACCTAGCTAAGTATTCAGACTCTGATCATAGTCATAAAATTAATAGAAAACAAGCTGAATTTGACAAAGAAGAAATGGAAATGTTGAAAATTCCAGTTGCACTGGCTGTAGTGAAACTATTAAAAAAGTTACCAAAAATCATGCTGGAAGAAAATTTACAAGGTATCTTTATGAAACTGTGTACATTTTTAAAATCTCGTTTGGAGAGTGTGAGGCGTGTGACTCGTGAAACATTACAAAATATTATGGTAACACTTGGTACAAGCTATATGAGTATGTTATTAAATGAAATGACTGCATTGTTAACTCAAGGTTTCCAAGTTCATGTTCTCATTTATACAATCCATGCAATTTTTGTATCATTAAGTGAATGTTTTGAAAAAGGCCATATGGATAGTTGTCTGCCCTTTATTTTAGAGGTAAATAAAAAATGTCACACTTGGTACTTAATATATTATATCACTTAAAAAATTATGTAATTAATAAATATACTTTAAATACATAAATGCATTATATTATATTATACATTTATTTACTACTGGTGATCATAAATTTACAATTTTATATCCTAAAACAAATTTTAATTTAAGTCTTTAATTACAGGTTGTTAAGATAGATTTATTTGGATCAAGTTCTGACGAAAAAGAAGTAACAAAAATTGCAGGAAAAACTGTTGAAGCCAGAGGTAACAAGAGTTATAACACTTTACATATTGCTGCAGAATTTGTGACGGAAAAAAGTTTGATTAATATAATTATGCCATTTAAAGATGTTAGTATTAACGATGATAGTTTTTTTCTTTATTTAGACTCAATTTTAATTTCTATCATTATTATTTAGGTATTGTTTTCTACATTATCATTTAAAAACATCAGAAAATGTAATGAGAGTTTGCGGCACATTGTCACTGGATTAGTTGATAATAAATTTATTAAGACTGAATGCCTATTAGAGTTTGCATATGGCACAGTATCTCAAAGTATTCCAGCACTAAATGAAAATTCCAAACAAGAAATAAAAAAAAAAGATCTTAAGAAACCAGATTCGTTTATTATTCCTCAGGGTAATGTTGGTATTATTTTATTGGAATCAAATGTATAATTTTATTTTTACTTTAGAACCAAAACGTACTTCCACACCATTTGATGGAACTGTGTGTGCTCGTACAAATGCTCATGAACTCGTTCAATTTGGCTTAAGTTTATTCCAATTTATGTTGAAGCGTGAAATGCTGAAGAGTGCTGCTTTTTCACCTTTTGTTGATCCTTTTGTGTCATTAGTGTTGGATTCACTTAAATCTCAACACATAAAGGTATACTGCAAATGCTTGAATAGCATAATATTCAATATTTCAATTATAATATTTACTTTATTAAAATGTATTTACAAAATTAGCTTATTACATTATCTCTTCAATGCATGACCTGGCTATTAAAACGAGATTTACCATCTGTGAAGGAAAACATTAAAGCAATTTCAGAAAGTCTGTTTGAGATTATACACAAATATGCAACTGGGCAAAGTTGCACTGGAGACAATGCCGAACTTGTTATGTCTGCATTTAAAGTAAACAATTTTATATTTTATTTAAATATTTATTGTCAAAGTATTGTATCCTGTATGAGCTTGTATGGTTGTTTAATCATATGGTTTTGTAATTTTCAGACACTTTCGACATTTGTACGTGAAGTTAAATACCACAGGCTTGACGATGATCAATTACGCCAATCTGTTCTTTACGCAGAACAAGAACTATCGACTGTTGAAGACGGAGGTTGCACTGTAACAACAACATTTACACTCATTAAAGCTTTACTTAGTCGTCAGTATAATTGTCCTGAATTCAAAGAACTCATGGCCCATGTTGCAAAAGCTAGTATTACTTGTGAGCGTGATGCTGTACGTACCCAAGCACGTCAAACATTTTATCAGTACTTGATGGATTATCCTATTGGAAAAGCTTTAAATGGGCATGTTCAGTTCTTCCTGTCACAATTAGAATATGAAGTCCAAAATGGACGTGAATCCGCATTAGAAATGATAACTTTACTAATTAAAACTTTACCACCGGTAAGTATTTAATATAGTTTATTTATCACATAACTTATGTAATAGTTATTATGTTACAAATATTTTTTTCAATTTTAGGATGTACTAAGAAATCATAGTTCGGCCATGTTTATATCACTTGGTGCACAAATGGTCAATGACAATGTAGCATCATGTCGTAAAAGTGCAGCAGAAGCAATTACAATTATGTTGAGCAAATTGACCAAAAATATTATATCTACATTGTATGAAATAACACTGACTTGGTTACAAGGGACTAAAGTAATAACTAAAAACATACATTAATTCACAACACACATTTAAAGATTATAAAAACTTGTTTTTTTTTTTAGATTATTCATAGACAGTTAGGTGCTCAGTTAATAAGTTTATTTGTTAATGCTGAAGGTGAAGAATTCAATAATAGGGTAAAAACAACATTGCCACTTTTATGCAAGTATCTAAAACGTACATTTATTTTGGATGGACCTGGTCGTTTTGTTCGAATTCACACACCTGTTGAGAATGACCAAGATTTGGATCACCTGTTATTTCAGTGCCTTCAAACTTGTGTAAATATTGCCAACACTTGCCCTAGTATATTTACTAAACCATCTTTAAATGAACATATCATGAATATAGCAAGTCAGTCAATATTTATTTACATTTATCATAAAATAATAATTTTCATTGTTTAAAGTATACATTTATTTTAGTATCGTGTCAAGAATTATTACGAGATGACCATGAATGGGTAAGATTAGGGGCTCTTCGATTTTTAAAGAAATATTTATCATCAGTTGATGCTAAAGCAGTTGCTCTGTGTGCGTTGAAAAAAATTGATAAAGAAGAAAAGAGATTTTTGTACTCAAGTGCTAGACAGAGTGTAAAGAATCTATGTTTAGATCTTGTTGATCAAATTATTCCAGGACACGAAATACTAGAAGACGTATTGAAAGATGTAAAATTTTTTAGTTTTAACTTAATTTTAAAAAAAATTTTACTTTAACAGTTTCGTAAATGTTTTAATATTTTAACCAGTATATTTAATTTTTAGACAATGGAAAACCTTTTAATTTTATCAGATATCCTAAAACTTATACAGTCCAAGAAAGTCAAAGATGATAAAAATGAACTTTCTTTAGGATGGTTATTAAAAAATTTAAATAAACTTGTTTATATAGAAGTGTCAAAGTACCCTCAACATAACACTGTGGTAATTATTATTTTCTTTATATCATTTATTAATTTTTAATAGAATACACTATTGTTGTGTTTGAATTATTCTGTATTATTACGTTTAATATATTTTTATGTTTTATGGCTTAGAGGAAAACAGTGTTTAAATACTATGGTGCCTTGTCTCATAGATTAGACCGTTCTAAGTTGATTTCAGTATTAAAAATAATTTTAAAACCATTGATACGTGAGCTTTCAACCACTGATGATGCTAACATAGATAATAGACGAATTGCTAAATCAGCATCAATTATTGTTAAGAAAAAATGTGGACCTGAAACATTTAATGAAAATTGTTCTATTATTCAACGAAATCTAAACGCTAGAAGGGCATTAAGAAGGAAGGCATCTTTACTCCAAGTGAGTTATGATTATAATTACAAATTTTCTTTGTTCTACAACACATTTTTATAAATTTAATATATTATAGTATTATAAATTGCAGTCTTATAAAGTATATGTTTTTTTGGTATTTAGAATACTTTTTAAATTAAGTATTTGGAAAATATTTTAAATACTGTCTTAAACATATTTTTATTTGAAAATCAAATACTTTTATGTTTATAGGTATTTTTCAAAATTTAAAAAAATTGTTTGTCACATTTCATATTATTTTTTGGTTATTATTATATTATTTATAATTATTACAATCAAATTATTAAACATTTACTTGAATATGTATTTTATATTTCATCAATAACTTTATTGTTTAATTACTATGTAACATTTTTTTTATTTATTTTCATTTTTCAGTATACAATTCAGTAGATAGTACAACGTTCTAATTCTACTTAAATGTGACATTACAACTTTAAATTAGTAATTACTAATTACAACATTAGTTTTCTTACCTACTTGTACAATTAAATAAGTAAAATTAAAAAAGTAGATATATGTTTCATATATTATATCAATATTCATACAACATTTATACATGTTTTTATAAAAAATAAATATAATTAATTGTAAAATTAAATATTTGTTTTAATTTTAATTTTAGGTTGTTACTGATCCAGAATTAGCTGCAAAGAGAAAAATTGCTAAACAAGCAAAAAAGAAAGGAAACAAAAAGAGAAAAATGGAAAAACTCAAACAAAAAACTATTATAACACGGATAAAAAATGATTTAGATTTAGATGATTATTGTTAATTTTAAATTCATTATCTGTAATAAATGTAATCATTGAATTCATAGTATTTTTTAACTTGTCAATTTTAATCTTGAACCTTATTAAAAAATAAAAATATCCTTTTGTATAGTATAAATATGCAATATGCAGACTTTTAAGGGAATAATTTATAATTTATAAAAAATGGCACAATTAGTAAATGTAATCATTTTGAGTCTGAAGTGAAGGGGGAAATGTTAATTAATAGCACCTACAACATTATTTTTTTTTTTTTTTTAATTATTTATTTATTTAATTAATTTAAATAAAATCTTGGCATCTATGGATATAAGTTCAAAAATCTTATTTATACAAGTTTTCTATTATTTACAATTGAATATAAATTGTATAATTTGGTTTCTTTTAACAAATTGATGATAATTATATTTGATTTTAGGTTTGGATTGTAGTGCTTCTTTTGTCTGTTGTATATAATGTTTATTTTTCATGTCCTCATATGTTCAACATTCTATTAAGATATACTTAATCTTTTAAAATATTTATTTTTTTTTTTTTTTTTTTGTTAATAACTTGATAAAAAATTGTTATTTTTTCATTTCAAATAATATTTAGGGTACTTTATTAAAAATAATCTAGATGAATATAAACATTTCATGAAATGTTTCTTATCGTTTTGAATAATTAACTGTAGTTATTAAATTATAATAACATCATAAGTATGTCAAAAAGGATATCGTTGACTTAAAGCAAAAACTCACTAACGGCAAAACAGCAATATTTAGTAAATATGTTTTTAGCTTTAAAAATTGTATTTAATACCATTAGTAAATTTTGAAAAAACTAAAAAAAAAACAGGTTTGAACTAATAATTTGATGTATAGTGTCCCTACACAAATTATACACTTCAAGTTTATAAACAAGTTAATGTAATAAAAAAAATATATATAAATTTTGCCATTTATGAGTTTTTACTCTAAGCCTACACAACAATATTTTGGAATAGTGTTATTAGGTATTTAATATAATAATTATTATATAATATATATTACTATATTATAGTGTATACAGTAAATATATATATATATATATATATATATAAATTTGTTTCTAAGTGTTTCTTTAAAGGAAATTCAGTTTTATAGACTCTAAATTAAACATTTTCTCATTTTTTTTTTCTAATATAGCCATATTTAAAATTTATTGATCCATCTTCCATTGTGACAATTAATTTATTTGTCCAAAACCGAATGTAATTTAGTTGTTTGCATATTTTATGAATGTAAAAAGACAATCATTAATAATTACTACTGATTACTTGTCATAAATAATAATTTATAATAATTTTGTTGAAATTTGCTGCGATCGCATGGAAAGAAATTTGTGCGAAAAATGTATTTGTGAACAAAAGCTTCATGCTGCGGCACAGAGACAACGAGCATCTAAAATATGCAATCGAAGTGCACCTCACAGTAATAGATCAGCTTTCAATTATGATCCCAACATCGATCATGCTAAGCAGAGCGCAGTAACAATTGGAGCAATGAGTAAAATATGTTCTAAGTGTACTGTAAAAAAAATGAAGCAATGAACCAAATGGTATGTGTTGTGCTGCAGGTAAAGTAATTCTCCTTGATATTGAAGAGCCACCACAACCTGTAAAAATTCTGTCAACAAGTGATCATCCGTATTCTACGCATTTTTTAAACAACATACGTAAATATAATACACTATTTCAAATGACGTTATTTGGTGCCAAAGAAATTTTATGCCTACTTTTAAGATGGAGGGTCAGATTTATCATTTAATTGGTCATATTCTTCCCACAAAACAGGTCAAAGCTCGAAATTTTTACAGATATATTTCATTTCTGATGCGAACCAATTTTCTTTGCGATCAAATATGGGCCCTACTTTAAAAACCGATTTGATCAAGGAGTTACAGATCATGTTAAATAGCCATAACGAATACATACGCAGTTTTAAATACAATTTAGAAAGCAACCCTTTCTCGGATAACTTCAAATTAATAATGCACGCTGATCGCACACCATAAAATCAACATCGAGGAAGATACAACTTCCGTATAAGAAACGTAGTTGCCGTTCTGTTAGTAGATGAAGACAAAGGACCCAGAGATTCTGCATTGTAAAGATGACCAGCTGCAAAGAGTGTTTAAATTGCATCGCGCTTACGATCCACCGCAGTATCTTTTGATGTTTGTAAAAGGAGAGAATATGGCTATTATCTAACTATACAACAACAAGATTCAGCACAAAACAAAACAGTTTCTTGTATGCAGTTCTATGCATACAAACTAATGGTCAATGATAACCGTTTCAATACTTTACATAATTACCGAGATTTATTCAGTCAATATTGTGTTGACATGATGACTAAAATGATATCAGAAAGATTGAATTTTATATCCCGAAAGCAACAAAAGTTAAAATCTGACGATTATATGTATTTAAGAGATGCTTTAAATGGGTATGGTAATGTAAATGCTGCAAATATTTTTCAACATGTTATCTTCCATTCATCTTGCATATGCTTGTCGCGTTACATGCATGAAAAAACGCAAGACGCTCTGACATACGTGCGAAATTACGGAAAGCCTGACTTATTTGTCATCTTCACTTGCAACCCCGAGTGGGAAGAAATAAAGCACGAACATTTTTCTGGACAACGATCTTTCGACCGACATGGCATTATAGCTAGGGTCATTTATTTAAAAATAAAACTTATTAAACTATTTACAAAAGAAAAATTTTCCGAAAAGTCAAATGTCATATGGCTAGTGTCGAATGGCAAAACCGGGGTTTACCCACTGTCATTTGTTGTTTTGCCTAGAAAATAAAATACAACCTAACGAAATTGATAAGATTATAGTTACTGATCTACCCGATAAAGATAATGATCTGGCATTGTTTGACATTGTGACCAAGAACTTGGTATACGAGGCATGTGGGGAGCAAAATCTAACATCACCGTATATGAAAAATGGCAAAAAAATATGTTTCAAAAAATATCCATGGCGTTTTTTCACTGATACTCAAACCGGGGCAGATGGATATCCTGTTTATTGACGACGAGATGTTGATAACAGCGGTCAAGTAGCTACTATGAGAATCTGTGGAAGGACTGTTACTATAAACAATACAGAGATCGTCCCGTACTCCATTCTCTTTCGAACTTTTAATACCCACATAAACGTGGAATACTGTCATTCTATTTAAGCTATAAAATGCATTTGTAAGTATATAAACAAAGAGTTGAATCAGGCAACGTTTGGTGTAAGAAATATTCATTAAGAAGTCAAAAATTATTTAAAAAGACGGTACATAGTACATCGAAAGCGGTCTATACCGCTTATCTCTATAGATTGTTGGAATTTCCTATACATGATAGACATCCTTTTGTAGTGTAGTTAGTCTTACATTTAGAAAACGGCCTAAGATCATACTTTTCACCGGACAATGTGCAAAGTATAGTGGAAAATTCACCAAAAACAATTCTAACTGCATACTTTGATTTGTAAAATTCCGACAACTTGGCAAAAATATTACTTTATCACGAAGTTCCTCACTATTATACTTAGGCTAATAAAAAAATTTCCCCAAAGAAAACACGGAGAAGATGTTGTTGAGCATCCTGGAATAAAAAAAGATCCTGTTTTGAGAAGAGTATATAGTGTTCATACTTCTCAGTCGGAGTGTTTCTATCTTAGAGTTTTGCTTTACCACGTACGTTTCCAATTCATTCCGAAACTTAAAAATTGTGAACGAAGTTGTCAAAGAAACATACCAAATTGCTTGTCTTGAGAGAGGTTTGTTAGAAAACGATAACCAATGGAAAAACACTTTGAGAGAAGACTCGATTTCTCAATGTCTTTTGAAGCCTAGGAAGTTGTGTATAGTGATATTATTATTTTGTTACCCATCTGAACCAATTAAATTGTGGGAAAACTTCAGAAACGATTTATGTGACTACATAAAGTATAGAATACGACAGCAAAATCAGGACTTTACTTTACCCTATAATGATGACATCTACAATCAAGGTCTATTATAAATAGAAAATAAACTCTTAGAACTAAATGAGATAACCTTAAGTGATTTTGGTTTACCTTCTCCAATTCAGCCACATAACAATGCATCGGATATAATACTGATATGTTCGTACGACAACAATGAATTGTCAGTTTTTATTAATGAAAATTTACCGAAATTAGTTAGAGACCAAAAACAAGCTTTTGATGCAATTATTAACAGTGCCCTAAATCACAGTGGTAAAATATTTTTCCTAGACGCCCCAGGAGGCATTGGGAAAACGTTCCTCACAAATTTGGTATTGGCAAAAGCAAGAGAATCCGGAAAAATGGGATATTCGTTGCTTCTTCAGGAATTGCCGCAACTCTATTACACGATAGGAAAACAACACACTCCACCTTTAAGTTACTACTGACAGTATTACTGGAAGAACAGTCAGTATGCTCCATACGTAAAAATGAACTGCTTGGGAAACTTTTACAAGAGACAATTTAATTATATGGGACGAATGTACCATGAGTCATAGAGCTCATGTTGACCAATGCTCAAAGACCTCAGAAACTCATATAGTGTTATGGGTGGTGTTACTTTTGTTTTTGCGGGTGATTTTTGACAAACACTGCCTGTAATAACAAAAGGAATACGCGTTGATGTTATCAGGGCATGCTTAAAATCATCTTACTTATGGCGTCCCGTTTAAACTCTCAATTTAAAAACAAACACGAGGGACCATTTGAGTGAAAACTACAATAAAAACTTTCCGCATCAACTACTGAATCTTGGAGAAGGAAAAATTAGCTGTCCCAACACGCAGTACTAGTAATGATATTAAACTTGGCGATAAATTAGGTCGCTATTACATAGGTTAGAACATCTGATAGACGCAATATATCCCGGTCTTGAAAATTTTTTGAAAAGAGATTATCATTGGCTCATTGGCTTTATTCTAGGGCAATAATGTCACCTAGAAACGATACAGTGAATGAGATAAATAAATTGATTTTAGAAAAAACTCCCGGTCATATGAAACACTATAAGTCCATTAACACGGCGTGTAATATTAAGAATACAGTGCACTATCCTCAAGAATTTTTAAGTTCTTTGATGCCTTCTGGCTTACCTTCTCACGAACTTATGTTAAAAGTTGGCATTCCCATCATGCTATTAAGAAACTTCAGTCTCCCAAGATATGTAATGACACAAGATTACTAATAATAGAGTTGCGGGAGAATATAATCGTGGCGACCATTCTCACAGGGCCAGCAGTAGGACAACTGGCTTCTATTCCGCGAATACCCATGATTTTGACGGATTTACTCGTACCGTTTAAAAGGCTACAGTATCCCGTCAGGATCTCTTTTGTTATCTAATGATGGAGATCTTTTGGATCTAATTATCTAATGTTGGTCAGTTAGTCATTCATAAATTCAATCAATATATTACTAAATATTATCTATTGATTCGCATATAATATGATTATTTAAGGACCATGTTATATATTTCAGTATTTTTGGCCATTCGGATGTCGATAATAACATAACACCAACGAATACATTTATACATATGTATTAGACGATAAATAATATTGAAGAAGTCTCGTGAAACACCAAAACAACAAAAACGTGATACGAAAATGTTTTGGCAATTTTAAAATAATAGAAGATTAAAAATTGGTTTATTTTATTTCTATCGTTTTATTATTTATTTTGTGACATAAGTAGCAAAAAGCTATAAGCTATACATGGGACGTCACGACATGTCAAAGGTACGTGATATTAAATCATAATGAATTTATTGGCGTAAAAAGGCATATTGTGCTACCGTTATATTGTACTAATATTACTTGGCTCAAAGGAGAGTATTTGGTAATATAATACCAATCGTTTTTAGGTTTATAGATAATAATTTATAGCCAGAAAGACAATATGATATTATAACATTATAAGAACCTATAAGGTTGTACTCGTGTTGTACTGGTTGTGTAAGTGCATTGTATAATGACTGGTTCATAGAATCAAACGTTTATTGCAATAGGTATATTTTTACAAATCAAATCAAATTGCGTTTGTAGTGTTAAAATGCCCTATTATTAAAATCACCTTATAATATATAGAATGATTAAATCGCTTCTATCGTTTTTAATTAGGTATTTGAAATGATATCACGTCAAAACCGCAAATCAAAAAAAGCGAATGTCAAAATAGCTAAGCATAAAGTAGCTAAAAGACATAACAGTAAATGTTCAAAATGGCTAAATTATATTAATTTAAAATTATTATTATTATACGTGTTTAGTGATGCATCGGTGTTGTTTAGCGATACATCAAATTAAATATAAAAATTAAAAGATAAAACATATTATATTATTTTAAACGACATAACTACTATACAGATACTATATACTAATACGTTATGACACTAAACGATCCGCGGTTTAACATACACTGTCGCTGACGAATATTGTGTTTTATCTAATCCACCTATTTTATTATGTTGTCTCCTCCGCCCAGAATGTCGGATAACCCAGCTATAAGACTGATTGTGATTATCTATATCTTTATTACTTAATACTATTACTACAGATAAATAATAAGAATAATAATTTTAAAATAATATACTTTAGCTGTTATTTGCTATTATGTCTTTTAGCTATTTTATGCTTAGCTACTTTGCCGTCGTTGTTTTAACTAGAGGTCGTGGTTGTGAACGGGTATTAGAATACAAAAAAAAATATAATAATAATATAAATATAATATTAAAATAAATAATTAATTAATATAATATTAAATATAATACAATACGGGTACGCGGGCAAAAAATATATTAAAGCCCGTGCATTTATTTATCATTACCCGTGCATATTGTATATTAATTCAGAAAACAGATGTACTTTAAACATAAATATTTATAATAATATAATGTATGCATATCCCGATAATTATTAATTGGTTATTGATTAATAATAAAAATTGTATAGCTTTTAATCGCCTAACTATCTATTATTATTTAGGGACGTTATGAATAATTTTTACTTATGCTTAGTAAGATACATTCGTTTATCGTATAATAAGCATAATGATATATAAAAGATTAATATTTAAACTGGTTTTAAGATTAAAGCATAAACGATCGCCAATTATCGATAAATGCGATTACGCCATATACTAGGAGGTAGTGAACACAATATAATATGAGATGTGCTCTGTCAATATGAGTTCAAAAAGTGGAGCGGCCGTAAGTCAGAACTGCAAAGTAGTGAAATATGATTTTATTTAAATATATGAGTATCCTAGATCACGGGTATTTAATACACGGGCTTTAACCCCGTCGTAGGTAAAAAAACACGGGTACCCGTGTAGTTCATTAAACGTGTAATCGCGACCCATAATTTTAACATTCGCTTTTTTTGGATTCGCGGTTATGAAGGCGGCTCAATTGAAATCGGAGCTATTTTCGCCCACACCAAAACGACCATAACATTACTTATAACTTGTATACTCATAACTCATAACTCATACATTACTAATATACTTATTACTTGTAGGTTTACAGTTGTAGGCTATATAGTGTCGGACATAAACGACGCGATGCTCAAGCGTTGTATATTATTACCAGTCATAACATAGAATAATTATGAATAGCGCAATATCGATGTAGTTTCTTATTCAGGGCTTTGAACCTGAATTGTGTATTCATTCGCCGAACATAGGAATTAGGATTAAGCAAACATTCAGGCCATGCAGTTAATGTGAGTTAATCCCGGGTGTGAATAGTACTTCAGAAAAAACTGCATAATATGGAAACAATGTACATATTTTTTTATAACGTTTTTTTTAGAATTGTAATTATTATTTCAACTCGCAAAATATCTTATGAATATTGTTTCACAATACGTCCTTTTCCGTTGTCGTCTAGATCGAAAAACCAATGTTTTTTTTCTCTGTGTTTACGATAAACACAGAGAAAAAACATTTTTACATATCATTGTTGAACTCAACATTGTTTTTAGGCACCTAGAAGCCGAAAATAAGAATTCAAGCGCACAATGACACTGGTATAGATTATATTTTTTATGTTACATAATTTTTCAAATAAAAATTTTTATATATAATTATATAAAAAAAACGATAAAATTGGCTAATTTCTTGATTGACTGTAATTATTAATTTTTCATTCTTTGGCCTTCGTAGTTTTTTTTTAAGCTTGTTTAAGGATAGAAAGGATAGGATATGATAACAACATTCAATTACGAGTATATTTTGATCATGAACATTTTTTTCTACAAGATAAAAGTTACCCATATAAATAATATAATGATAATAAAGGAAACTGAAAAACATTGTCGTAAGACAGTGCGTGATATTGATATTTTGATATGATATATACTTAGACATTTTTTATCATAGTTAATAGGTTTTCCATTAATTACTATAAAATAACGACATATTTTAAGTCCACCGCCTCCAAAAAGAACTATAAATCATTGCAATATTCCATTATAATATGTACCTGTAATGTTCTATAATTAATTTTATGTATTTATTATAATATGTAATAAAAAATACTTACTACTTATATATTATGTATAATTTAAAAAAGTATGTATATAAACAAAAATTAGGTTAGAAGATTGTTTAAAAAAGGTATTTATTTTTGTTTAAGTTTTTGCTGTTGATTGCAGCATTTGCAATGAATCGTTCTGTTTTATTTAAAGTTTCTAAAAGTTTATCACTGATCTCTGGTTTGTTTTCGATAAATTTCCTGAATTCATTTTAATCCATCTGTGCTTGTGTAATCGTTGGAATGATGGGGGGGAGGGAGTATTGAAGGATATTCTTGTTCCTCTTATTCATCCGACGATTGAGTACATCTTACAGATGACAAAATGTCTAAATCTGATAAATGTCCGCACACTTCCAAATCGTTGTTCATGTTGATATAATCATCGAAAATAATATTTACACCTTGCCTCACATCGTCCCAATTATTTATTGTAACCGTTTGTTTAATTTCTTCATCACTCATATTTTCTAAATTTTCTCTTAAAAAATCAACTTTACGGAAACAATTTGCTAGGGTTTGTGATGTTACATGATCCCAGGCCGTATTATTAATGGAAAATTTAAAAACGAATTTACATAGTTTTACGTTAAATAAATTTGTTTCAATCCGGTTTTGTCGAATAATGCGTTGCGGGTTGTATTACTGTTGACTATTGTAGAAGGGATTGAAATGAGGGATAGAACAATTTGGTAAGTCTGGATTTTATAGATGGGGCTTATGTTAATAAAATATAATAATATTATATAAATAGGTAAATAAGTACTAATTTATTTATATATAATTTTAAATTATTGCATTAATGAGATATATCATGTAGTTATATTTTTAAAAAAATAAAAATAGGTTTCTATGACATGTGTAGGTGTTCAAAGTTAATATATCAAATTGTTTTTGTTAAAGTGAATTTGTAATACAATTATTGTCTACCTATCAAGTACTAATGTCACTATGACGCTCATTACAGTCTACCGTATGAATTACTATTATACAGAGTAGTTCATAAATTATAGTAATATAATTATGACTTTTGCCATACTGATAATAAACTATAATTTAAAATCAAAATGTAAATATTTATAATAACTGTTAAAGTCAGGAGAAATTTTTTTTATAAGTTCATAGAATAAAAAGAATTCGACATTACAAATAAATAACTTTTTATTGAATTCGATTAAATATTACAAATTGCGATATATCTTATACGTTAACAAAATATAATTATACATTTTTTTGCCTTTTCGTATTCGTGATGACAAAAAGATATTTAAAGTATTTAATACTTAATATAATTATGTAAAATTTTGAAAATTTTCATAATTACTTACATCTATAATATTAAACAATAATCTGACTGTTGGTTAATAAATAAAAACATTTATACATTTTTTTAATTTTGCAACCCTTCTATATTATTCTTATTATATTAACAAAATCAATTTATAATGTTATTATTATTAAGTATATTTTAGGTAACAAAGTGTGGATATGTTAATATTGAAGGACCTAAAGGTGAGGGCAGAATAAAATTATCCCATTAAGGCACTGTATAAATAATATACCTTATAGTGTTGGCCTCTGGCTGTAAGTCAATCGCTAATACCTATTACTGATATAGGTATAATAGTGTATAATAATATAATGTCGTAGGAATTTGAATTAATCGTTCAATTATATTCGTTAACAACTGTAAACATCTTCTATGGCCAAAAATAGCAAAATATCGTATTAATTACATCGAACGTGTTGTAACATTATTCCTGTGAAAAACCAAAAGATTATTGGTTACCTTCAAAGACTTGTTAGTCACACGTAATGTAATTTAATGATGAATAATGAATACTTATTTTACATTATAAAACAAACAGAACATAAAACTGTTCACCGGAAAGTCGGAAACGTGTACTACTTACGTTTATATTATTATGAACCGATTGTGAACAGTGCCTTCGAATAATTGTATTATAATATTTTAGTTTTGATGCTAACAGTTTAATTTTCAATGCAAATAAATCGAATTTATTCGTATATGGTTTGAAAATGTGTACGAATTTGAAATCCTCTCTATTGCATACGGATATCCTCGGCATGTGATATGAAACGATGCTATAGGTACCTATCTAATATATAGAGATATATTTTTATGTAATAAAATATGTGGGTATTATTTGTATACAATAAGTATAATGCAGGTACGTGTGGTGAGTATATAAAATGGTGCAGTGTGGTCGAAGCTTGTAAGGATAAAACGGTTTCGTATGTTACATACGACAAACAAAAAAAAAAAAAAATATATATATATAATATTATGATATTTCATTATTCATATATTAATCTAGTAAAATTTTAAACGGTACATTTTTAAACAATGTGTTATTTTACAAGCATATATTATTTTAATTTTGCAAAAAAAAAAAAACATCCAAATTATACCCTTGTTAATATTAATTTATAATATAATATATATTTATATTATAATCAATATATAATATAAAATCATTATTAACATAATAATATAATATTATAACATTGTAATGTTGTAACTTCATTGTTACCAATTTTTTTTTTTAATTATTCGTTTAATCATACACGTCGGTACGATGCACGTAATAATTAATAATATATAATAACATCATACATACAGCGTATTATTCGTATAAATTATTTGCGTACAACGAATCCCATTGTTTTTAAAAACAGAGTAAGTGGAGTAAATTATTAACATCTAAGTACTTGTAAAATACGTCAGATTTTAATGTGCGTTATGTACAAATTGGGTTAATGATATTTATAGTTACATTGTGTATAACAATGGTTCTTAATGGGCGATTATTATTAGTGATTGTATTTTTAGCGCGTTTGAGATGAAATAATAGTTTATTATTTATACAGTTGGTCCTTCCGGAAGCGTATTTTATTTTTCAAAAATACGAAATTGAATATTTTTACAAAATAAATTTGTATTCGAAAGTGATACTGCAATGGGCTGGATAAGCTTTTTGAAAAATCATCACCTCGGCGAATAGAATTTGCAGTGTTTCTAAACGGTGAAACCTAAAAAATATTTTTCGTCTTTATATGTAACTTCATATATCGATGTGAGGTCATCGTATTCTTTGCGGGAGAAACGTTAGATTATATAATATTGATATAACGCGAAATAAAGGAAAACTATATATAAACCAAAACTGAGATATTCGACGATGCACACGTCATGTATTCAAATGTATCTACCAAATAATTATGAAGCGTTTCTCAAAATTTGGGTGGAGACCAGCACTATTGGGCCACAAATAGTTCTACGGGTCCAGCTGACCATACGATTACGTTCATTTTGAAAATTTTTTTTTTTTTATATTTATAGTGTAATACAAAATAAATAAATTTATTGACGTGCACTGTACCACACCGACACGGAGGTTCGTTTAGTGAACCGCAGAACTCCGATTTATCGAAATCTGCGGAGAAATATCATGTTTAGTGGACGCGGTGATCTCGAGGACCTCAGTGCAAACTAACTTTTAATAAAACGTCACCGAAAATACCCAGTTCGCATTATACTCGACGACGCTACAGCAGTAATAATAATGTACATCACAATGATAATTTAATTATAACAAAAATAATAAACGCCGATCGCGAACGAAAAACATTCGAAAAAACTCGGTTGTCGTCTCCGTCGCCATGTATAGTGAGTGTGTGTGTGTGTGTGTGTGTGTGTGTGTGTGTGTGTGTGTGTGTGTGTGTGTGCGTGCGCGCGCGCCGTGTCGCGGATATCGGAATATGGAAAAAAAAAAAAAAAATGACAAACGTTCACAGTTCGGCCAAGTCGCGGGCGGCTGGTTGCTGCTGGGGCGGCGTCGTCGGCTTCGGGCGCCCGGCGGTTCAGGGCCGCCGCCGTCGTCAGTCCGCGCGCCGCCGGCACGTGCACTTGACAATCCACTCGACGTCCACGTACACGCTGTGCACGTAATCGTCGGCCGTGGCCGAGAAGGGCCTGCGCACGGGCTCCCAGAGATCGTCGCCCGGCACGGCGCCGTCCAGCCGGTCGTGGCCCTCCACCGGGCTCCGGCACAGGAACTCCACCTTGACCGTGGTGCTCAGCTCTGGGGCGCACACGATGCCACCGCCGCCGCCGCCGCCGCCGCCGGTCGTGGACGGACACGCGCCGCCGCACCGCTTCGGGTGGAACGTCTTCCGGCTCCGGCAGTCGCCGAACTTCAGCCGGACCGGCGTCGCCGACTTGATCGTCGCCTTGCACTCGTGTCCCTTCTGCAGAAACGGACAGACGGAAAAATATAATAATAGCGTAATATTAGAATCGACATTTAAACGCAGTGGACCCGGGAATCGCTATAATGCGGCGGGTCCAAAACGGTTCGTAAACCGTACACAAATAATAATAACGTCAGTCTATGATATTTTAGGAGCACTCGTTCCCGGACTCTTCGAACCGGCCGCGAAGTTTTACAAAGCTTTAAGTTTGAATTCCAACACCTCGAACGATTCCAATAATTCGAGTAAGACGACGAATGCTATTTTCGTGTTGAATTTTTATAAACTCGAAAGTTTCGATTTTTTTTTTTAAGTTTGGGTTTGAAAATAATTAAAATTTATTTCCGCTAGAGCCCAGAAGATTGAATGTTATTATAATATCGTCATTAATATAACACACGTTGCTATAAAGTTACTTAATGGTATTTTTTTGTTTTTTTAAGCTCAATTTTTATATCACGGAGCAGACAATTTTTTTTTATGAACGTTTTTATTCCAGAGTTTTGTGAGGAGTCTTTTGACACTAAAGCTGTTCTTACCAAAATCATTAAACATTTAGGTTCTCAATAAATTTAGCAATAACAAATACTTTTTTTTCCTAGTTAACCGACAGCAGAGGAAGCTCTGTGTGAACAATATTACTCCACTGTTACCATCGTTTATTAGTGTAACAACGATTACAAAAATAGTGTTAATACATAATGACAAATACCCAATCTTGATCACTGTAATAAAAAAATATTAATTTTTATATATATATATATATATATAAAAACACAAAATGTACTGGCATTACGACTAGGTGTTTTGTTTCCGAAAAATACACGAATTATATAAGTTATAAGTATGCACGATAAATGTGTGAACTTCTAGTTATTCCACTAATAACTACTCTGGTTAAAAACTTAAAACGGTGTAGGATGATGGATATCAATCTCAAATCATATTTTTATTTGAATAATAAATGTTTTCATAATTTTTTTTTATTTTGAGTAATTGACAACCACAGATAATATTATGCACACGGACAATGGGATGGGACACATTTTATTTATAATAACAATCAATTATAACAAATTATATTTATAGTTATTAGAAAATTAATATAAATAATAAATAATATTGAAATTATTAATTATTATTGTAATTTATCGAATTCAACAATTGACAGATAGCGATTTGTTAAATTTTTTTTATGTATCACAAACTACAACCGAGTATAATAATTTTGGTATAACTTGCAACTTCGTATACCATATACATTAGGTATAGAAATGTCCTATCACTTCTATCCATTTAACTATATAATATTATCAATTAACCATATACATAACCTAACCTCACCACTAGAAATCTTGAAAAAACGTATCCATGGCAGCGATGTTACTAAATGCATATCCATAACGTCCTGTCATAATTTTACTACTGAAGTGCAAAATCATATAATATGTAGTTGTTTCATTTATATTAATTGTTGAATCACTAACACCTCTTTTAAAAATTGTTCATACATATGTATGTTATGTATAATAAGCTGTATTTATAATTTATAGTATATATCACATATATTGATGTATAAAATTATTTATGTTATAAGGTTCCACTTAAATAAAAAAGGTCGGCAAGTGGGGTACCACTTTGCTGTGTAGTAGATATCGGTCACTTTCATGGATGTGTTAAATTTGTATTCAATGGTATATATCATTGTATACGAAAAACGATTCTGAGCGAAGATGGTCAGCCCACATAACTAAGCATAACTAAGTGTAGGTACCTATTTTAAGATATTATTGCTATTAAAATAATTCCTTTTATTACTATTAATAATGCAGTAAGTTGAATTAATTTTTGCAGAAAACATTGCATTTGAAAAATTAATTTAGTGCATAAAATATAATAATACACTTTAGAAGTTTTATGAACCCACAAAAAATATTTTTAAATTACAACGAAATAAATAACATCGTTATTCTTCATTTAAACATCTAATTTCGTTTAAAGTTGAACTTAAAATATCTATAAAAAAAATATGTTTTTAATACATTTTTTTGATTTTTTGATTACATTATTAAATACTTTTGAAAACTTTATTTTAAAATTTCAATCCTTAGCTATAAAATCTCATAATTTTATGTATTTTTAACTACTAAATAATTTGCAAATGTTCGATGATGAATTTTGGTCAAAATTCGAAGTTTAAATGCTTATAAAAAAAAAAAATTGTACATATATATTTTTTATTATTTTTGATCTACTATTTTGGAAACTTATGAAGAATTTTGTATTAAATTTTCAAAAAATTTGACTCAACGAAATTTCTATTATTGATATTTAAAGAAAAAAAAATTGGAAAAAGCAAAAATTTCTTAGGCCTACAATTACCTCAAAAATTGTCAAAATATTTTTAAATTTTTTTGATGTATAGAAAATGACAATTTAAACATTCAGTGAAATTTTCAAATGTTTACGGTTATTTCTTTTTGAATTACATCAAAATAAGAATATCGTTCCTGGAGAAAACGGGTCAATATCTAATGTTTAATTTCAAACGCTCATAAAAAATTAGTTTAGCTTTCCGATAAACATTTTCTTTTTTAGAAAGATATAAAAATTTATAAAAAATCTTGTATTGAATTTTAAAATCTTAGATTTAAATAGAAAATTTTTTATGAATTTCCTAATTAAAAAAACTACACATTTTTGTGATTTTTACGTATTTTCTCGAAATTTCAACTTTAGACGCTTATAAAAAACTATTAGAGACGTACATTCAACTTTTTTTTTAATTTTCATTTACAAAAAGTTATGAAAAACTTTGTTTTAAATTTTTAAGTTTTTTGACTAACTGAAAAAATTTTTATCGGCAATAATAAAAAAAAAGAAAAGAAAACCCGACAATTTATCATGCTTATAAATAACTCAAAAAAATTTAAAATATTTTGAAAACTATATGGTGTATAGAAAATACTTATATAAACATTCTGTGAAAATTTCATATATCTACTGTGATTAATTTTGGTGTTACACCAAAAAATATAATCGATTTTGTCGAAAATTGGCTTCGCATAAAAATTCCTGTTTTTCCCTTAATTTTTTTGTTGTTTTTCTCGATGCTCTGTGGGAAATTTTTTACTTTTGACTCCTCAAGTACCAATTAGATTCATTTTCCTACCAGAAAAGATGCTGATGAAGAAAATCGGAGCTTTTTTACTACCCTTAAACGTGGTGACAGACACAAAAAAAGAAAAAAAACACATCATTGTAAAATCAATACATTCCTCGCTCCACTCAGAATCTAAAAAACTAAATATATTACGGCAACTGCATTTTGTTTGTTTATTATTGTGCGATTTTTCCATTCAGACATGAATTCCAGGAGGCTGCATAGGGGGACCGAATAATTGAAATACGCATTTGAATGCCGATCCCACATAATTGATTGGGCTTATTTTTTTTATTCGTATGAAATCTATTTCGTCAAAATCACTGTTACGTATATTATTTTTTGTGGTAACGAATTTCACGTGCAATTACCGTAGTATATCGTATTATACCGGTGTGCTTATAATTTATCTGTATAAACGTTGGGACAATCAGATTTATATAGCCGTGTTTTGTAAAATTCAATTAAATACTGTTAATAAATGGTGTTGTTAAAATTATGATGACAAACTAATATAATACCGCTTTGTACTATAATCTGTAATAAAGTACATTTACTCGGAGTAATACATATTTTATTATTATTTTTAACTGTTAAATATATACAATATACTAAGTACTGTTTAGTCTTTACCGACGCAAAAGGCAAATTATGACAGGGAAAAGAAAAGTAAAGACGCATTACAGAAAGTAAAATAAACGTTATAATAATCGATTTATTTGAGTGTGCATAATAGCATAATATTATCATAGTGTGTGATTTCGACAAAGGTAATTTTGAAATGGACAGAATACAAACACCCGACATGAAGAGTGGATATATATTTAAACTAGACAATTTAGTTGTAAGAGATAGGGGATATTAAACGGAACGAGTGTGTCGTATATATAGTATTACAAAGGTAGCTGTAAGGAATTTGCGGTCAAAGAAACACACAGGTATACTAGATAGACTGTTATGGTACTGTTAGCTTTGGGGTAGTAGGCACTTTATATAACCTGTAACAGAAGTCAAATAGGTTAGCAGGTAGAATAGACATTTATTCGTATATTTTTTGACTCAGACAACGCCAATCTGACATGGATACTTCTAATTGACTGCTTGCTTAATGAGTTAAGTTTGATAAAACTTTTTTTTTCCATTGGTTATTAATAAAAGTTATTATAACAATGATGAAATATGTTAAAATAAAAAAATAAAAAAAAATAAACAGGAAAAATATTGTTTGATTATTGTAATCACGGCTGCGTTAGTTTTTTTATAGTACATTTTTCATATTTCTGATAATGTACATAAAAGTCTTTCAAATTATTATGATGTATGAAAATCGAAATGGTCGTTTTATTTTTAATTTATTAGGTACATTCATTCATGTGCGTAATAAGTTTTATACTCTGTGCACGAAGGTAATATTAAAGCGAAAATGGTTTATTTTTATTTTCTTAAATCAGGTGTAGATTTAAGAATTGAACAGATTTTCTGCCGAATAGTTTGTAACGTATCTTTGTGTTTTGCAAAAATAAAATATTTCAATAAATTATTATCATGCCCAGGCCTTAAAACGAATAAAAATATATCCTCTACGATAGTTATCAGTAAAAGTTTTGTCGCTAACGCTGTAAGTAACTTTTATGATTTTCAAAACAGTATAATAATATATATGTAGGCATAGGAAATAAAAGAACAAACTAATTTCTATTCATATTGAATCCGAGGCGTAAAAGTTGTCGACCGACTTTTCGGACTCAAACGGGAATATTTTTGATTCATTGTCTTTTCCCCTCTATCGCTGTTTCCTTTCAGTACGCCCATTAGTCTGCTCTGCCAGAAGCAACTTGTCCACGTGAACGGGGTGGGGCACGGTTAAAATAAAAGGTAAACACGACCCGCAACGACAAATACTGTAGACGTGACGTGCAATAGTAAGGCATTCAAATTTTCCACTTCCCATCGCCCGTTGACGCATTCGACCAGATGTTTCGGTCGTGAAAAATTGTGTTATTTCCTATCCATCAATGCATGCGGGTTCTGAACATGAATAATGGAATTCGCATTAAAAAAAAAAAATTATTTATCAGCACGATAACGGGACATGGAATAAATGGTGGTTGGTCGGACGCATTACCATCAAGGTGGCAGTGCACGTACTCCTCCGTCTCGTTGATTTTAAATCTACGCAGGACGTTCTTATTTTATTTCATTTAACTATTCAGTTTTTACAACTCGTATACGCCATATGGATATTGAACTTTTTTTTTTTACCACTAATGGCAAGTTTTACGTGTAGTTGGGGTTTTTATCAAACATGTACAAGTTAGTAATAAAATCAGAAAAAAACGGTTTAAGTTGGTTCAATGTTATTTGGTCATTAAAACAATATTCATTTGAAATGATTTGAAGAAAGTATATACAAATTACATTCTAATTAAATATTGTATTATATATGTTTTAATTTAATGGAAGTGGTATGTTTGTGAATAAAAGACCACTGTATACGTACCTATATAAAATTATTAAAATTTCTGTTTTTTAATTAAACTATAATTTATACTTTACGTTGCGTTAAGTTAACTACGTAAATTACTTGAATATTGGTGGGGTAATATATAATGTAAAATGTAAACGAGTCGGTGACGGAACTTTGGAAAAAATAAAAAGTCTATTTCTGCAGGATTTAAATTGAAAAGTGACTGCGTGCGAATTAGTATAGACCAAAATATATATTTGAATATTTGACAATAACACTGGTGCAATTATATATTACTATAGAGGTAAGCTACAAAGTTATACAATTATTTAATTTGAATTAAATTTCAAAATTATATTTACAAATCCTTCGATATTGATTTTCCTAACGATTTAAATTTTTAATATTCTCTTCATATAATAATTTTGTAATTGAAATAATAAATAATTCTTAAAATAAAATGTTGTAAATTAATTAATTATAGTGCATTATGACGACGGAAGAAATAAGGATTTTAAATTGTAGTAAAATATTATGTTAATTCAAATATACATTTATTCCATACAAACTAAAAGTCGAAGTATCTATTGTTTCTACGATGGTTATTATAGTTTTAACAATTATAATAAATTTAAAAATACATAGTGTTTCAATTGAATTTTGCTTCACGATTACATTTAATTGCTTTAGAGAAAGTAAAGTGTTTTAAGTCGTTTGTCATAACTTCAAATATTTGCGGTTATTGTGATTTTTTTTATAAACAAATTATAATATAGGGAAGCATTTTCATAACAAAGCTTTAAAGTAGAAACATAATTGTATATATCAAGATATTTTATTAGGTGGGTATATTATGTTAAAGAGTCTAAATGCGTCAATACTTCTGAATATCGTTTTTACTTTTTAAATATTATTAAAAGTTTTTATTTTTAATATGATTGTTTATATAATTTTATTTAAAAAAATTGCACTAATCTAACTTAAATTTCTATTTCCATAGATTTAACATATTATTATTTTAATTACAGCATAAAATGTCAGTATATATATAAATGGTATGAAAAATGTTTAGTAATTCATCAATTGAGAACGGCTGGATCGATATGGCTCAAATTTTTTTCAGTTGCTCGTAATTGGTAGGAGAAGATTTTTATAAAAGGTAATTTTGGAAAAACCCATTTTTTTAACGCGAAAAATTTGAATTTTTGCATGAGATCTATGTGAATAACACATATGTGCACGATATTATTCAACAATTTCTCGGCGATTCCACGGAGTGAAATACACTTTTAGAATCACCATGAAGATAGTGGAATACTAAAACAATACGTGTTCAATCTTATCTAATTAGACGGTATTTGGCATTGCCAATCTGAATGTAATCGACAAGGTGACGAAATTTCAACTTGGACGTTACGTGAGTTGTAACGAAGCAATTTGGTGCCTGTTTTCATTTCCTATTTGTGAACGTCACCTGACTGCCGTATATTTGACAGTTCACTTGGAGAACGGCCAGCGTATCTACTTTACAGACGCAAATGTAGTGCAAAGAGCAGAACGACTACCAGCGACAATATTGACAAATTTTTTTTCGACATGCGAAAATGATCTGTTCGCGAGGACTTTACTCTATTCAAAAATGCTACGCTATTATACATGAAACGCTGCCTCGAAGAAGTTTCAAAGGTGATGTTGTTGCTGGCTTTGCTGATGTCTATTTGACTGATACCCTTGGACGAATATACACAGTTCATTCGTGCCAAGACGAATGTTTCTATCTTTACATGTTTTTTGTGAACATTAAAGACTCTACATCCTTCGATTTCCTGCGTACTATGGATGGTATGCTGTGCGCCATTTTTTGAGAAGCTTGCCAACGTTTGAATTTGATCGAAAACGATACACATTGAGACTTAACGCTCGCCGATGCTACTGTTTCTGCGCCTGCGAATCAAATTTGTATATTATTTACGATCATCATAGCCACATGTCATCCGTTGAACCCGACTGCATTGTGGGATAAATACAAAAACAATATGACTGACGACATTTTGCATAAATTTCGCACGACAAGTTCGAATTTTGATCTTGAAATTAACGATGAGAAGCATTAGTTCTGATCGAAGACATGTGCGAAATCATGTCAAATCAAACTTTAACAAGACAATGTGCACAATTATCAAGAATTCGGCGACAGTGAAATTAATACGAGAATGCAAAGTCATCTACAAGGTGATTTGAGATAATTTAGTGGGGCTATGATATTGCTCTCCGAAGATTTTCATTAAACGCTTACCGTCATCCCGAAATCTACTGCTGCCGATGAACTTAATGCATGCCTAAAATCGTCGTATTTCTGGCGGCATTTCAAGATATTGAAATTGACCACGAACATAAGAGTCGCGTGACAGAACGACCATTCGGCTGCTGAATTATTGAGACAACTGATAGCGCTTGGCAATGGCCAAAATTATGTTGATGTTTTAACTGGATTGATTACCAAAATGTTCCCCGGCATTGCAGAAAATTATAAAAATCTCGATTAGATTAGTGAACGGGCAATACTAGCAGCAAAGAATAAGGACGTTGATAGCTTGAATTTTATTTTCAAAGTCAAATATCTGGAAAACTGAATTTGTACAAATCCGTTGACACCGTGACCGACGAAGATGAAGCAACCAACTATCCGACGGAATTTTTGAACTCGCTTGATGTGCCAGGAACTCTGTCGTATAATTTACAGCTGAAAGTGGAATCGATCATAATCATATTACGGAATTTGAATCATCCGAAATTGTGCAACGGTACGCGATTGCCCCTCAAGAAACTGATGAATAATGTGATTCAAGCGACGATCATCAAGGGTAAATTCAAAGGAGAGGAAGTCTTTATCCCACGAATTCCGATTATTCCAATTGATCTTCCATTCCAATTCAAGTGGATTCAGTTCCCCCGTTTGATTGGCTTTTGCGATGACAGTCAATAAATCGCAAGGCCAATCGTTGGAAATCTGTGTGATCAATCTCGAATTTCCATGTTTTTCGCATGGTCAGCTGTACGTTGCCAGTTCACGTGTTGACAAACAATTTTCATTGTTTGTCTTTGCGCCGGAAAACAAAACGAAAAATATTGTTTATCATATCGCTCTCTACTAATTTAGGTTCTATTAAATAAATAACATTGCAATTTGAACTTTATGTGTTTTATTATCACTCTGGAAATATATGAAAAAACAACGTTTGCCGTGTCAGCTAGTATTTTATAAATTCCTTGGTCACTTAAAATGTTTAGAAATTAATAAGTTCTTCTTTAATTTAATTTAAATGTTTATTATATTAATTGTACTTCTTTATGAATTATATATATTTTACAATCATAATTAAAATCGGTTATTTAAGTACTTAGCATGTACATTTATATTAACAACTTTAATAGTAAGATTATGCCAAAACTCAAGGCTAAAAAAAAATAGATTTTTTTTAATGGATTGAAATGTATAATATTTACTTATAGCGTATAATAAATTAATGTTTGGATGTAAATACAGTGGCAGTGTGTTAGGTATATGGTCTGTGTGCTAAAACTTAAATGGTTTATAGGAAATATAATATATCTATGCACGAGTTTGTTGCTTTTATTATTATTGAGTTGGCCATTATTACCTTAATTTTATTTTTTTAAAATTCAAAAGTATAAAACTGTCTTTGATTTTATCATAAACACTATTCTTTTAAATTATATAGTTAATCTTCATATTATATTGTGATATACTGATACTGCGATAGTTAAATATTAATGTATAATATTATGCTTACCCTAATGTGATGGTGTCTCGCATATTTAGCATTCACCAGTGGTGGCGAGTGACACGGCCTTATTTGGCAAAGTCTAGTTTCGTTATTAGGCTTACACGCTTCATTTGCATTAGACATGCGTCTAGAAAGGCCTAATCCACACTGTGATGAACATTCTGCCCATGGCGTGACTAATGCTTCACAATTTGGTGGCCTTTCCACTAAAAAAAAAAAAAAAAATGTATACATATTAACTAATACACAGGTGTTTTATTATTAGTAATTATGACCCTACTACAACACTGAAAATGTAAAGAAACATTTTCAGTTATTAAAAATGTTTGATAACTATTGTGAAATATTTTTGATATTAACAATATTTGTGTAATTCCTACACGTGTATTATTTCACTTTTTACTTAAGTATTTTGTGAGTCGGCAAAGTTGCTTTATTTTATAAATTCTTATAGGTACTTCGTGTTTTTATCAGATTTGTTTTTAATACATCGTAAATAATTTATCTAATATTTCTACTATTTTGTCTTTAAGTAGAACTTGACGATTTATCGTGGGCATTTTAATCTCATCAATTGTTCAAAACTTATCGTGACCGGGATGGTTTATCAATCAATTTTGTGTTCGGCATGCTCGAGGCTTATCCGGTCGATTGAATTCAATCTCGGTCTCGAGCATGGTGTGTTCTGAAGTGACAAGAACCTTAAAAATTCATCAAATACACGGTTAAGCTATAAATTATTCATCGTCGGCCATTACTTTTTCCGGTTCATCTAGGCTGGCGATGAAGAAAGGAGCATAGGAATTATTAAAGAGGCGTAAAATAAACAATATGTGTGCTGTACGTAAAGAATAAAAAGGGGAAAAAAGAAAAAATTCTGGAAAAAGAAACGTTAATTTGAAATGTGTATTTTTCAACTATAGTTTGTATTCTTTTTCCGGTGTCACTAAATGATTCAAATCCTTTAGATATTTTGCATGCGGAACCCAATTTATGTCTTAATCCCGTCACGTTTCCAGCACATTAGTCCAGATGCTAAGCAAGCGTGCACGATCTAACATGACTTTAGTTGGTATGTGACACGTATATATGCTTAATTACCGTCTTAGCTGTGGAATAGCTTGAACAAATAAAATGTGCGCATCAGATTTTGAACCGACATAATATACATGAAAATTCTAATGTAAATATAATACGCACGCGTGCGCGCGCGCGCACATACACACATACATATTGTGAAATGCCTTTAAAAACTTGATTTATTATATGATTAAAGGAAATTGTCTAACGAAATATGTTCCACGTGGAAACTGTCATATACGCCGACCGCTTCCGACATACACTTATAAATAAACACAATTAACATAAAACACTATTTATTACAATCTGTCTAGCAGTGATCACATCAAGCGATCACCGCTGAAGAGCGTCTTTCTTTATACATTCCTATTTCTTATATATTACAGTTTAACCTAATTCTATGTTGCTGTATCTACTAAAACTTACTGACCAAGATTTAATACTAAATTTTGTACAACAAGCATGTTTTCTTAACCTAGTTCATAGTATTGGTATTTATGAATTATGACATATGCATATTACAACAAAACATAATAATATAATTTCATGGAAAGATATTTATAAGTTCTTAACTTTTGAAAGTAAGTTATTTTTTATTTAAAATTTATATTCGTTAAAAATGTGTAGGTAGTTATTTTTTTAAAAATTATAAACAAACCATTATTTGAAGTATGTTATTTAGAGTAATATTGTGCACAGGTACAATAGATGTTTAATGTTTGAGTAGAAAAGTATTATTTGTGCACATTACAAAACTATTTAACGAAAAACGATAAAAAGAACGTTTACTCTTTGGTTTACATTTGTACATTACATTTTTACAATATTCTTATTGAAGATTAAAAAATTACTGTTTTTGTATTTCACAAAGCAAATATCTTTAAATTGTTTTTATATGCAACTAAAATATTAAACTAACACGAT
Organism: Pentalonia nigronervosa; assembly: GCA_014851325.1. Taxonomy (NCBI): domain Eukaryota; kingdom Metazoa; phylum Arthropoda; class Insecta; order Hemiptera; family Aphididae; genus Pentalonia; species Pentalonia nigronervosa. The sequence continues at coordinate 10,696 of JACXSJ010002379.1, read as the reverse complement.
ACGGTCAATATTACAATTTCGTTCAACTTATATTATACCTTGCCAGTTGCCTAGTCATTGCTTTCATAATTTTCCTTATATTTTGAAATTTGGTAATTTTGTATATTTTAGTTTATAGTAAAAGTTTTATGCAGCTTTTTTTAAAGAATTAATAAAATTAAAAACAATTTCGGATCTTTTGAAGTACTAAACATAACATTTTATAGTTGCTTTTAAGTTTAATATTATTTGATACATTTTAAGAGTCAGATTTTCAAAAATATGACTTTAAATTTTCAATTTGATGTTAAACGTATTATTTTTCGATACAATTTTTCATAACGCTCCAAGATGAATCATTTCCAACAAAAGCAGATTATATACATAGCAATTAATATTATTAATTTTTGCACAGTGATTTTCAATTTACTACGGTTGCCTACAATTTGCTTGGAAAATATGAATAATCAGTTACAAATTATAACTGTAAAACTGTACAGTAACTTGGAGCCATATAGGCTGATTAGTTTTACTTTTATATTGTGTACGCCAGGTGTTCGATAGTTATATTTATTTTTAATAGTACAATGGAAACCTAGATTTTAGTTGCCAGGAAATCTTTTTCCTTTTCTCATGGAAATCAAAAAGGTTTGTTAGTTTGCTCGAGTGTTTAATATTGTTCTGTCAATATACTTGGTCATCAATAAAGCAGTGTAGTAAATCGTAAACGACGACTAAGTCAAATATCAGTTGATGATATAGTTTTTAATCGAAATCGAAATGTTAATCAAATTAAATATTTAGTGAAATTAATTCATTTCGTCGGATTGCTGACTCTGATGTAGCAGGAATCGGGACAGGTGTTCTACAAGGTGGAATCCTCTCCCCAATTCTGTTCAATATTTATACATATGATCAACCGATTACGCCTAACACTTTAGTAGTAGATTATGTGGACGACAAGGTTATAACATCATCTACTTTAGATCCTACTAAAGCCTTCAAAAACTCACAAACCCATCTTTCATTAATGGAAGACTGGTATAAAATGTGGCGTTTTAAATAAATCAAATTAAATTCATTTATACTACGTTCACACTTAAACTAGCACCTTGTCCAGAAGTTACCCTTATAGTACTCAAATCTTTCTATCCCCAACTGTAAAATATCTTTGGCTAACTCTCAACCACCATCTCACCTGGGCTCATCATATCCAAGCCAAAAAAACTACAATTAAACATCCATTTACGAATGCTAAAAGCCCTAATCGTCAACAACAAAATTAAACATTAAATTACTTCTTCCTAAAGCCCAATTGGACCTATAGCTTAAAATTATGAGGCAATGCAAAAATTTTCAATTTAAATAAAATACAAAAATTTCAAAATATCATACTCAAGAGAATTACCTATACCATTATATTACATCTTATATAAAGATGTTGACATGAAAACTATACACGAAGAGGTCAAAAGTTATTATAAACGGCTCCATCTATGCCTTAACACTTACTCAAATCCACTTATTAAAAACTTAGCTATATTAGCTATCCCTGGAAATCCTCCTCGTCGCCTTAAGTGCAAATCCTTTACCTACTAGATAATAATCCTTAAGCAAAAATAATAATAATAATAATAATAATAATAATAATAATAATAATAATAATAATATTAATAATAATAATAAAATTTAAAAAATAAATCAAAGACGAAAACGATTGACGAAAATGAGTGGCTTCTTCATTCAAGTTGTTCAAGTTTCCTTTTAGTAGTTTTTTTTGTTTCTTTATATAGCTCATACTCTGACTGTGCCTACTAGTATACAGATTGTGTATTAAAAAAAAAAAAATAAAAAAAAAAAATGTCGTCGGATGGCGTGCGTTGGTACTCTCACCCATGTACCGACAAGGGCCATATAGTTTAGTGAATACGTCCATAATTGTTTTGCGAGAACTAGGAAAATGGCGCGGAAATAAAATACATAAATTCCGACTATGATGGCGAAACAATATTTTATGTTGTTAACTACAGTATAATTACATATATTATGCCACAGTGCATAACACGAATAATGATGGATACGGTGCGGATAACGCAATAATATGATAATAATATTAATCGTTACTATAAATTTATAACGAAGACGCGCGTTTCCATTTCGCCGGGGATGAGACCGCGAATCGCGTCTGCCCGGTGCACTGCTCGTGTGGTCGGGACGAGGGAGACGGAGAGACGCGGCCGCAGCGAGAGCGACCGAGAACGAAGGATTTGCGGCGTATGTTTTAAGTGCTCCACTCGCGTGCATGGTTTTTAAAAGCTCTCTCTGCCTTCTTCGGGGCCGCCGCGTATGGTATTCCGGTTCGAAGGGCTCTTTTGAAATTGAACGTGACGTCGCATATAAGCGCCACACAAAGGTGCGTGTGTTGTGTGTGTTTGGTGTGCGTGTACGTGTGTGTGTACGTAAATGCTTGTGTGTATGCGCGTGTTTGTGTGTGCGTGCGTGCGTGCGTGCGTGCGTGTGTGTGACCATTAGAAACATTGATCGAAACCCACCGCCTCCGTAATCTCTGAAAAGACGTTATCAATTCGTCGACACCGCGTCACGCCCGAATGCGATCCGCCATATAGCAGTGTGTGGACGCGTTGTTTCGGTAGACTATAACATTACAATGTAATTTCCCGTTCACCAATCTCTTACAAAATCGTTTTGTTTTGTTTTTATCCCGACTTGACATATGTTCCTGGGCCACGGTTAAAGAACCCTTCCCCGAGAAATAAAAGAAAAGCAAACACGAAAACATTGTTTTACCTAGTGAAGTAGTCAGAATAAAATACTTCCTAAAATACCCGGCGGTTCTATCCGTTGAATTAAAAATACATATTTTTGTAATGAAATTTAATTTTTAATGCCGTTTGAAGTGTTTAAAGATGATCCTTTTCCGTTCAGAGGACAATAAATTCACCTCTCCCCCATGTTGCGGACGAAAAATCGAAAATCCCTCGCTACGGTCCAAATCGGATTAATATACATAAACACATTTTAGTCGATAAGTGCGTTATTATCGTGCTGTTCTATGAAACAGTTTAGCGAATCTAGATACCTGTAAGGACGGGGCAAGAACAGTTCATCACGGAGTACCGTAATATCGATAGAGGCGTATTCGGAGGCGGCAGAGGTGTAACAAAAAATAGTATGTGTGGCTCGTGCTGGAAGGCAATTTCAATCTTGGGCGAATTGCGGCCCTCAGCTGCGGCTCATGCCGTAAACGTCGTCCGCGACCGAAATAGCTCACTTCCCACCCTTGCCACACAATATATTATTATTGTCGGTTTTAAATCGATAGTTTCCTCCTTACCGATTTCATGGTTGATGTATTTTTATCTAATAATATTGTTTTATTTGTTATGGCAAAAAATATATTTTCTTGTGTTTATACTATATATTGGTGTTGTATACATTTATTTCAAATAACAATAAAAAAAATGTGTATATCACTTACTATTTACGTTATCACACATCCATTCCCTGCAGCATTGTCCGGGCACTTCAACCAATCGGGGATGCCTGCAAAGTCCTTGAGGAGATATATTTTCTTGTGGGCACAACGACGCACAGGCGTAAGTGCCGTTCTGGAAAAACAATTAATCGAACTGATATTATAAATGACCGCACTATTTCATAAAAACACAAAAATATTATACATTATAGATTATATTATATTATATTATAGATTATATAGTTATGGTAGAAAGCATAAACTACAACTTGTGTATTGTTGGCTCTTGCCCAGGAATATTCGAAATTTATACGTAGATAGGTACAGAAACTTTTCATTAAGTTTCATATTTTATTGTTGTGACACAATCATAATGGAAAATTTCTATGTTTATAATATGTCATCATTTAATTTGATTTGAATAGGAATTCAGTAGCAAATAACCACTCAGTAAAAACCTTCCATTAAAAAACGAACCGGGTCTATAGACGATAATTAGATTGTGATTATTATTATGACCAGCGCCACGGTCGCAATAAAATATACATATAATCTTGAACAAAATATTATTAGGTATATAAATGTTAGCCACCAAATTATATACAAACATAGGCATCGTCGCCACTATGGTAAACATAGTAACGTGCAAGGTAATATTGTTTCGGCAAGCTGTAAACGATATAAGAGGCTTACTGCTAAATCAGGGTTTTGTCGGTTTTGGAAATTGTCTGGAAAATAATTACGTTCCAATATCCAAGAAAATATGTGTTAGGAGAGAATATTTTAAATCTGCAATTTATTCCGAGGATTTCAGGAGTATTATAACAAAGTTGAGAACTTTAAGAAAACATGTCGAATCTATGTTTTTCGTCTATATAATTATAATTTTAACTAAATTATAAAATATGATTAATTTTACTATACTCTTAAGCTTTATATTAATTCATATAATATAATTATGACAAATCTGAATTTTTTTTAAATAAAAAATAATGTATTAAATGAACTCTTATTGATCGTATTAATTACTATTTATTTCATGTGTTATATCATACTACCATTATTGTGTCTTAAATTTTCTTAAAAAGATATTACGAAAATAAGTTATTTTTCGTTCATAATATTAATTTATTACACCTAACGTAGTTTAATAATATTTGAATAAGACAAAATTTTAATTAAAAAATGAATAAAAAAATATTATGAATAGTTTTGTTTTGCGAGATTTAGTTAAAAATATTATAACAATAATTTAAAACCTAACCTAACCTAACATATTCAAATAGATATTTCAATAATTCAGATGTAGATTTTTAATGGAAACACGTATAAACATTAATAGTAAAAGTATTTAATTTAATTGAAATTAGGTACTCAAATTATGCATTATGAAGATTAATATTATGAATTCTGATTCTTTAGCTCATAATATAAATAAAACATGGAATTTATCACTGTAATTGAAACATATAATGTAAATCGATCATATATAATTATCAGAACTCATTGTATAAGTGTAAAAAACATTATATCATGTAAATTAAATCATTTTTTTTTATCAAAACTCTAAGCATGATTATTAAAATATAAATAAAAATATATTTTAATTTGTTGTAAACTAGTAAAAAATTGTAGAGCGATATTGTGTTACACTAGTTTAATAACAAACCCATATACATTTAAGTGTTTGGCGAGTTCCATGTATAAAATAAAAGAACAACTGTTTTATTAAGAAATCAATCGACATTGGAGTTATATGAACATCTTTAATAATTTTATAGAATAATAAGTTTTTTTTTTTTTTGAAATTGTACAAGAGTTTTGAAATACAAACTGTTTTAAAGTGAAACGTAAATTTTTTGTTTGCTTTGCTGAGAAATAAAAAACACAATAAATACATTCCTATTAAAAAATATTAATTATTAAATAGTAGTGGTGAATAAATTATCAATTACCTGACACGTGCACTGCGTTCTGCAATCCAGTCTGAACGTTTCTCCATTGTCGTACGTCTTGTTGTATACCGTACAGGGTAAGCCTTTTACTACTGAAAAAAAATAATTAAAATTATAATAAACAATACAGGTACAATAATTATTTTTAATTTCAAATAAATTATTATAAAGCAAATTTTTCTAGTGACTTCAAAATTCCAATTTTTTAGTTGATTATCCATAAGTAGGGTTTTTGTTGTTTGTAATATTTTGTGCCATATTATATATTATGCCGATACGATATACTATCATATCGTACGATTAATTCTATAAGTACTCGCAACTGATCAAAAAATTGTTCTTGGCGAATTCGATAAGTCATTCAAATTTTTTTCAAATAAAGTAGCTATACACCTTAAACACGATCTTTTAACAGTTTTTAGTATTCATTTAAAGTAATATTGAGTGTAACACACCAAAAACATTGCATGTAAAATAATATATAAAGGAAAATAATATTGAGGAGTAATAAACTGTTAAGCTTAAATTCAATGAGTAAAAAATCATTATGACAAACCTTCATATAGTTTTAGAGCTTATTTAAAACTTTTTTTATATGATTTCAATATAAAAAAAAAATGTATTACGTTGTGAATAAATTTGGAATATTGTAGGCCATAGAGAACCGACGATTGGTCAATCAGTTTTAATTGTTTATTATACAATTAATATGTTAAGGTTAGATTAAGTTTAATGTTAAAGTAAAGTTAGTATATTTATAAGTTTATAACGCTATAATATGTTGGCAACATTTCATTATTTTTCTAGAAGATTCTTAAATAATATTATTTTATATACATAAATGTATTATTTAACATCTTTTAATTTTGGTATGTTTACTTTTTGATTGTAATATATATGATACATACGTTTTTTTTGTTTAACAAGCATAATTTTTGATTTTTGACCTAGGTTATTGTTAATTTTGACACGTATTCTTGAAAAAAAAGTTCTCTAATTAGAAAACTTTCATCTGTGCAATTTTATTGTATAAGTCACGGCACCATTTTTTTTTTTTGAGACTTTGTAGAGGATTCTTATGCGTAATTCCTACATCTAACATACCTACAAACGGATTTTTGTGGTTTAGAAATAAGCTGCGGTACCGTCAATATAATATGGATAGATGGGTGTGTCTTCTACCATTTCTATATGGAGATCGGAATGGATAGGTTGATTTGTAGCATAATGTATGACATACACCCATAATATTGGCTCGATAAGGAGCATGTAAAGATATACTTTGATGTACATGGTGATTTTAGAAGATTAGGATATATATTATGAAACAAGTGTTTTCTATTGTTAAATCCAATTTTTTTTTTAATATGTGGGAACCAAGTATTATGATTATCATTTCTTTGAAGTATATATTAATTAAAATTTAAGATAGTATTTATTTAATAAGGTTGACTTAAAGATTTATTTAATTTCTATTGTTTGCAAGTTTCAAATATTCATCATAACTTAACTTAATTTATATTTTAATATTTTTAAATTTAAATTTTAATATTTTTAAATTATATAGGTATGCAAATTAAATTTTGTTGCATTTATATTTGGAATTATACAGCTACAATGTTCATATAACTTACTATTAAAATTTTAAATTACTTTGAAGTTGATTAAAAGGTACAGCATTCACAATATTAGAACACTACAGAAACAAAACATAGTTACACTCACTACAGGTGTTGACGTGCCACACAGTAAAGATGTTTCTAGAACAACAAATTAATATTTCCTTCTGGTTATTAGGAGAAATGGACTAACCAAAATGGAAACATAATTGTATCTAGTATATGACAGTAATATTCATAGGCTGTGAGTTTTATCGGTCAAACTAAAAGTTAATTTCGTCTCTTGGGATCATGAATAATTAAAAACAAAAAAATCTGCAGCCGGGTAATAATAATAAGACTCGAGGTAATAATAATAATAAAAAAAAATAATCTTAATAAACTTTTATTATTCTTTAAGTACTTTTTTTTCCAGACCGAGAAAATGAACGTGATTTGATAGCACGACATTCAGAGTTTAAAAACGACACTTAATTTACATACAATTAAAATCTATTACTTACGTTTTCAATGTAACGAATTTTAAAGTAGGCAGATAAAATTATTTTTCATGCCACAGTATTATATTAGTATAATTTTCATATTGTTTTATAAAAAAATGTTATTATTTTTGCGATTGTAATTATTATAAGAGTTTTGGGCGAAGTACACGTACATTAAATATTATTTTGTCATAATTAAATATAAACTATGTGACGGATCTTTAAAGCTACATAACCCAATACATATTTCGTTTTTACAGATGACATATTTGTCATTATCGTGGTTCAAGTATACATTTTAAATGAAATAGGCTTATGACTAAGGGGATATGTTGAATCATGTTAAAAATATTTATCTATTTATAAAATATGATAGTTTAATAATATAAACATATTTAAATAATAATAATTAATGGCTTGGGTAAAAATTAACATCAAAAAACTTATATAAAAATATGACGAAGAATACGTTTTACAAATGAAATGAAATACAACATGATAAAATTTAAAAAAGGTTTAAGTGTAACAACAGCGAAGGAGAAATAGTTAAATAGAATATAATTACGTTCTTATAGTTATGAATGTGTACATTTGCATGTGCAGAGAAAAATAAATATGAAAGAAAAGTTACAAAGTAGTATATTGTTGGAAAAGCTAAGAGGACGGAATGATAAAATAATGTGAAATAATAACAAAGGTTTGGAAGAATAAAAATTTTGGAGAGTACTTCTAAGGAATGTTACAGTGGATAAAGACAGAAAAAAATAATTATGTGCAGAGGCTGGAAACCTCTAGGTTAATAAAACCTTAAAAAGACACTCGAATAACATTTTATTTAACTGATGCTTGGAAAAACTTTATTATAGGAGGTCCAGAAAGTTTTCACTAGCAAAAAAAAAAAAAAACAAATGTAGGTACACGGATGCGCATTTCCTATTGTTTTCTCAACTCTGTGTTTTTACGGATTCTCATTCCCCACGAAGTTGTCATATTGTATTTTTATTTTTAAATAAAAAAAAAAATAAAAACAAAACACGTTATTAAAAACTATGCGTCGAACCAAATTTAGTTGAAATTATAGTCACTTTTTAATGATTATTGCTTTTGAGAATATTAAGTCCATTAAGTTGTTACTTACAAATGACTGTACTGTTATTGAAAACTTAATTTTTGAATAACCCTGTAATGTATAAAAATATATATTTGTTTTTAACTTACGTACTGGTTCAATTTTATTGGTATAAATTAATATGCGTACCAAACATAATATATAGTTCTATTCGTTAGTCATTGAAATATAGTATATTATATTATACAAATATAACATGCACCTACATCTTAACTATTAGATTACTACTTCTATAAATATTTGTATACATCATTTAGATCACAGTTGACAGCAGAAAAATGATGGATTGGTACGGAGTAAAAGAGTTCCAAAAACTCGGAGAGAGATAAAAATCCGAAATATCTCGCGTATGTTATATTATATTAATATATAATCGAAATTGAAAACGATTAGCTGGTTTTCCATTTACTCGACACGTAACATAGTAATATATTACAGTGTGGCGGAGAAGGATTGGTCAACGATATAGCCCACAGAAAATGGACCGAGAACATTATGAATTGGCCAGCGGGACCGCGTGCGAAATCCGTACAAATGTTGTATGAGAATAACATAATATTGTTATAACAAGAATTACGGAAGCTTTTTGAATCGATGTTATTTCGTCAAAAAAATTCAAGTCAAAAGCCATCGACCAATGTGTTTACTATACATATATTATGGGCACAGGCTCGTGCAAGATGAGAGATTATAAAGTGACGCCGAAGAAGGCTCTGACAACGGTGTTTGTGGCGTGCGACCTGAATGATAAAAAAAAAATCCTAGCTCATCGCATAATAATAATAGTAATAATAATATAATATGGATGTAATATTACCGTTATGCCGCACAGAAGCATAACACGCAGATATCTGGTACAGGGTCGCCTCGGGTGTAAAAAAAATTTGCAGGAGAGGATTGCCTTACAATTTATTGTGCATATATAATAATAGCATCACACAATGTCCGCGTATTTTGTTAAACGCGAATTTCCGGTGGCTCCGTGCATAATAATAATAATAATTATTATTATACTGTATAGTTGTGCAGTTAATATTTCAAAATGATAAAAAAAAAAAATTATGCGTTGCAGATTCGATATTATCGTGAATATTCGTGTTGCAAATAATATTATTTGTAATCGACTGCGCTGCACTCGGAAAATACATTTTAAGGCCATCCTCTGTTAATCGCCGCAATCCGAACAGCACGTACTTGGGCATTACAATAACGGTCTCCGTGTGAGTATATAATTCCGTCAATATCGTTGTCACTACAGCCGCAGCGTTAGTTTTTAAGTACCTATACAACATACGTCGATGCCACAGTGGTTTTATTTCTAATTCAGTTCAGTCGAGTACTTGGAATCATATTTATATGAAATGCAATAAAAACAGGATTTGTAAAATTGTGTTCGGTTTTAGTACGGGGTTTTTTTTTTAAAACTTATTGTGTGTTTTTAATGTCGGTTACAACGTTGGTCATAAACCTTGGGCTGGGTCTGTAATCCCTTCCATTAATTTGCTACACGGCCGTAAAAAAATATAGTGGGGTAGTTTTAATTTGAAAACGACGTCTATAAAACCAGGATCCTATATCACATCGGCTAACCAATAAAGTAAAACTAAACGGCCCGTGATCAATTTAATCGGAGTTTATTAATTAATAATAAATTATTATATCGCACTTTATGCACAGTTAATGTATTCTCGAATTGTTTTTTGTGATACGATATTTATTAAAATTGAATACACCATGCATTACTATGCGTAACAATTTCAACGTGGATCAGTACCAGTTTTGTGAATCGATGATTTTTTTTTTTTACACATAGTTTTTAGTTTAATACTTTTTCAAGATTTTGAAAACGATATTATTATCATTATCATTATTATGTTTACTAGCCACTGTGTTTATATAATTATTTTCTGTTTGAATCTAATCTTTATAAATACTTATTACATACAGTGAAATCTCGATAAGTCGAAATTTAAGGGAAATCAGATTTTTTCCACTTATTGAGGTTTTCGACATACTGAGGTCAATAATTTACTTAA
>JACXSJ010002378.1:0-47065 GCA_014851325.1 Pentalonia nigronervosa | reverse complement strand
ATATGTTGTAAAATAAATAATTTGAATTTGAATTTACTATTTATTAAACTATATGATATCTATAAAAACAATGTAATGCAAAAATATTTTTTCAAAGAGAACAAACGTGTTATTGGTGTGTTATTTGGGGTGGTGGGTATGCTAAAAAATATTTAGGCCATTAAGCCCCACTTATTATATAACCTCTGTGCGCCACTGTATTTGAGTGCAACCCGGCACAAATGCTGTCATGTTATTAGTTATTACGATTTTTTTGTATTTAAAATTGTTGAGGTTAATAAAAATCTATAAAAGTATCTCTGAAAGGTGAAACACTTAGTATCTTAAAAAACTATTGATTATTACACACACATAATTACAAAATCCTCTTGTTTGAACAGAAGTTTACGTATTTTATAGTATCAAAAAATATGTTTCAGCAATAATTTTTCATCTATTTTTAGTATTTTTATAGATTGATATTATCAAATCTAGAATGTGCCTACTTTAAAAATTTTATTTTTTCCTTATTAAGTGTTAGGCAAATAATTACCGCCAACATGTTTCATAACATGGTTTATAATTTTATGTATCTGGATAAATATAAAAAATAGAACATAGTTTTATTTTTTTTAATACCTAGGTACTTACTTCATACTTGTTATACAAAATAAACAGTAAGCATCACTTATTTCCTTATGGGATCCCTACGGATGTGAATAGCCAGGTAGGTCACATATCGTTAGAATACCAATCATCTAGAATTTTATGTGTATCTACCATACCTATACTAGTCATATATATATAAATAATATAATGTTGTGTATGTATGATGTATTTATTGGTAAAATATCAATTAATATTTTATAACTAGCTGTCCCGCCCAGCGTTGCCTGAGCCAAATATTAAGCTAAGATTAACCTGAAGTGATTTATATGCATCTAAACGGCCTAGGTAGGCAATTCACTGCATTATATCACGGACAATATGCGAGCAGTAAATTATCAGGTAGGCAATTCACCTGCGATGGATTGCGGACCCCATGAAATGCGTGAGTGAAATCAGAATTAGGTATAAAAAACATTGTGACGGTTGCCCGTACCTAAGATTTATTTTTTTCAATAAATTTATTTACAAAAATATGTATATGATAATGTATTCTTACTAATTATAATAGTTATAAATATGTAACCATTGACAACCTTATAAATAAATAGTGATTGGTTACCAATAGCAACCATTTAAAAACAAATATTTCCATCGTAAATCTCAAAATCCCTGTGTGATCACATCTCGAGGTTGGACCTTTAAAATTTATCTTATCTTATTTTATCCTTTAGAATTTACCTTTTTAAATTAGCCTATCTTCTTTCCAGAGGTATAATCTATCTTTGTCCAAATGTAATCGCAATCGGTTGAATGGCTTGGGAATGCATAAAGGATAGACAGACATTCATTTTTATATATGTAGATGTTAACTTATTTTATTTCTCATTTCGTAAAATTAATATAAATTATGCATTTGTTGACTTATCTATACAATTTGTGCAATTTTTATGAATCGTGCAATATAGACTCTATAGAGTTATACATTTGCCCCAAGTTCATGAAATATTGATAAAATATATTCTTGTTCTTAAAATTTAATGTTTTTTAATACCAGCTATATATATAAATAATTAAATAATAATATTTAAATTAAAACTTAAAATAAAATTTTGTATTACGTCATGTGTCATGTAAATATTAAAATTATACAAATTAGTGATTTGAAAATATAAATGCTAAAAAAACAAAGTTGAATTTAAAATAAAGATTAAATAACGTAATCTTCATTGCATCACTATGCAACTTTGTATATTGGTAACTAACTTTGCTACTAGATAGCGTTAGAAAATATGTACTGTAAATATATTTAATTTATTTGCATTTGCTTAGATCATATGTATACACGTCATAATTATACTTATTAAGTTATATATATAAATAAATATGGACGAAAGAAAAATATTCTCGTTTTAAATTTTGGCAATAGGTTAGTACGAAGATAATAATAAACAACATTGGTGTGCTGGCATTATTAAAACTATAATTGTTGAATACTATTATTATAATCGTTAATAATGGATAATAATTGGTGTACCTAAAATTCTATAATTTGTATAACAACTTAATAACTGTATACTTAGATAACCCATATTTATATTATTTATATAATATGAAAAATCAATTATGATCGGAATAAAAGATCGGATACCAATGAAATAATATTTACATATTATGATAGATGTATTCAACTTGGGGCAATGGCAAAAAGTCAAATCTAAATAAATTAACTTTCCTGAACACAGCTTTAAGCCGAATTATTTATAATGCTCCTCACAATGTAGGTATAACTAATGATACTCTCCATACTAATCTTAAACTTAAATCCGTGTAACTAAACTCTGCCTTAATTCTATTTTCAGACTCAAATTAATTAAATTAACAAATTATAAAAGTACCTATAAGTACTAAATATATATTAGTACCTAATACCTTTATAAGTACCTATCGCTTAAACCTCTGAATTAAATACTAAGTTAACAATTATTTAATTATGCGTTGGTATAGTTTATAATTACAATAGTTCAAATAATTAGTTTAAATAAGCTACTTAACTCCAGTAGGTAAATACTCCACTCTTGAAAAAAGCGATTATACTTATAAAACAAAATGGAAAATTTCTTATCGGCATTAATATCTTCATGTTTAATATGCGTTCCGTGTATTCAGTTTAGTTGTATGTTCTACCTACTTACTTATTAATTGTTTTAATTATAAATCTAGGACAAGCGTTATTCAATTTAGAATAGTTGTTTGACCGATTAAGTTACATTATAGACACCATATTTATTAAAAGAACCTAGGTAGGATCTATTTCTATCAAGGAACGATCATCATTTGCACCATAGACTAACTAGCGTTTTTCGGTTTCTACGTGGGTATTTATCTCTGCAGACATAATATCTTACCTATATTAGAAGCAGTGCTATAACTAGAGATTGAGAGCCCAGTTGGTACAAGTCAAATTTTGGGGCTCCTGTTTTCTATTGAACTTTATCTAATCTAATAATAAAAAATAAAAAATGGCAAGTATAAATTTGCTTGCTGACTATAAATCAAAAAAAATCTAAGAACCTACAATACTAATAAAAACAAGAAAACTTTAAAAATAAAATCTATACACGTATATACGAGAAGTATACAGAAATAACAAAATTTTTTTTTTTATAAACATTACGACTATAACGAACAAGTAGGAACAACTTATACGTTTCAATTTTTTTATTCGTGTAGGAGTTTACACATCTCATTTGTAGGATTAATGTATGTATTTTTCTACCTGCTTCTCTTATCAAGGAACTTACGATTCCCCCTTAAAATGATACAATGAGTTCTCAAAACTACGGAATTCCCTAAATTTTAATCAATCATTAATGGCTAAAAATGTGGCAAGTTGGTAGGTACCGCTTTGATGTATAGAAGTCAGTAGATGTATATAATGGGTTACTACACTAAGGGGTGTATTAAATTTGAATTCAATGATATATAATTGTATAAAAAAACGATTCTGAGCGGAGACTGTGTTAGCCTAGGATATTTATACTCGGTAAAATACGATTGAAAACGTAATTTTTAGTATTACCATTGAGAACGCTCAAATTGTTTTTCTTGCAACGTTGCCAAATTTAATAATTGTTATTGAACGATAATTATTATTGTTAGATTTATCGAGATTTCGTCAGATTTTATTAGAAACTGAAGTAATGTTAACACTATTGTTTATGTATTGAACTTAGATACGAGAGAATAACGATTAAGCGTTACAGTCGTCGCGGAAATGTCAACTTTGTGTTTGTTGATTTTATATTCCTATTCGCCACATAATGGAAAATAACGACATTCAAATTATACTTTCAGAACGAAGTGAAAACCTAGTGCTAAATTTGATATATATGTAGGTTGGTAACTCATTATAATGATGTATTTCATTTTTTATACATATTTTTATAAGTTTTTAATTATCATTATGATAGCTATTTATTACAAATGTTTATTAAACTTATATTTATAAACCTATTTTTTGGTTATAAGACGATATGTACCATATGTTTTTATTAGATTATAATAATGACTTTTTTCTAGAATATTTTCATTTATTTATTTTATTTATATACTTTTATTATTTTAACAATGTTTATAATTATTATTATTACATTTTTTTACTATTACATTTATATTTTATTTTTTAAATTTAAATAAAAATATTTTTCTGAAACTAATAATAGTTAACTCATAACTGTGTCTAAACTAAAAATCAATCGTTTGACCAAAAAAAAGTAAAAATTATATGGCAACGTTGCATGTAAATTTGTTCTCAATCGTCTTTGCTTTTTGGGTCAGCAGTAAGCTATTTGTTAATTTTAAGTGTTCTCAATCGTTCAGCCATAAAGGTATAACGTTCTTAATCATTCGATAGTCAATATAAAATACAGATGTCAAATTATATCTAATCATAATAATTATTTTATTTATCAGGTAATATAAAAATTGTGAAAACCCTGTCAAAATCTGTACATTTGTTTTAAAGCCTTTCTAAGACTAACAGATACAAAGACAGACAGCCAAATGTATCTGTGCGTGTTTCATGTAATATTAAATTTAATTTTAGACGTTTAAAAATCACAATGTACCTTTGAATACTTTTATTTGTGGTACGCAAGATAAATAAAAGGAAAAATAAAATAAAAATTAAGAAAATTTTTTTTTGTTTTTCTTTGTACTGAGTGATTTTAATTTTGACCTTCCAAAAGTACCAATTAAAGATTCAATCTGCTATAAGAAACTTCTATTAAAGTTATGATCAGTTAATCAGAACATTTTTTTAACCAGAAAAAATGTTTCCATACACCAAAAAAAAACACATCACCGTAAAATCCTTACATTCATTGCTAAGCTTAGAATCTATAATATTATCATGTTAATTTCAAACTACAATGTCATAATTATATCAAACTTTCAGGTCTGTGGTTCAGACATTTGGTTAAAAACTGAACATTATAATAGGTAGTATAATACTATAATATAAAGTTATTATCACACTCAAGCCAATTAATCAATATAAAATCTGAAATAATTAACCAAAACTCTAGTTTATAATTTTAATGTATCAGCAATAGACTCCCTGGCTTTTATGTCGTCAAACTTGACATTTATATTATAATCTTTTTATTAATACTTATTTTCTTTCTATATTTTCTTATAGGTACCTTAAAAAGTTGGATGGCGTATATATATGGTACGCATTATTAAAAATAATCGAATAGTGGTGTTCATATTATGTGCATGCATAGGCACAGCGCATCAGGTTCGTTTATTATTTGTATACTCAATGGCTATATGACTATATGTCTACATAAATATTGTTCTCAATTAATATATAAATAATATTTTTATTTTTTGTTAACTTCCAAAATTATTAATTTCTATATATATATATATATTATAACATAGAGTATATTATTACAAGTAAATGCTAAATGTGTCCTTTATGTAATTAATTAATAATTCGATTCGAGGAAAATAATTGATTATATTGATATTATACAATATTGATGAAAAATCGTATAGACTTATCGTAAATTTACCACTGTAATATGTACAAAGCGTGGTAACGGAACGTTACATGAAATAACTTTTGTAAGTACATTAATGTTGTTGTTAAAAATAATTTACACGATTCTGTATGGACATATACATTACACGGTACACGACAGATATTGCTTACATGTTTAATTTAATGAATATGTGAGGCCAAGACGTTAAGCATAGCCAGTTAAGTACCTACTTAATCGTTTGTGGACTATTAACTATCGATAATGAATTGATTGGTTGAGACGATGCTGTATGTTTTATTAATTATATATACGTACGGTTAATGCGTAAAGCGCATTTATGATTCTCTGTAAAGACCACACGATGTATACGAATAAGTACCTACACGAAATTACGTTGTGCGACTGACACGAATCGGCTTTATCACTGCACAAATACCTATGTAGATGCGATAAGTCGTACTGTCATATCCAGTATTACGCGTAATATCGGTGGTTGCTACTAAATTGTCTTTCCATAGCAGTTTCAATATTTTCTTTGTTAAAATACTTTAAGTACCTACACCCTACATAATATTATATTGCGCGTAACATTATGAATTATGATGCGAAAACGATTTGGACCGAAATTTTTAATATTGAAATTTAAAATGTAACGTTATGTTATATTGTAATGTGTAGGTACCTAATTAGATGCATACTCACACTGCGAAATTTAAGTGGCCACCACACCAACATTTTTGCTTTCTGTATGTCTCTCACGTAGTACAACATGAAAGGTACTCCTCCATATTTCCTCGATTACAATGTATATATCATTAAGAAGTTATCGTAACAGTTAAAAAACAGAAATCAAGTAACATCAAAACACATTTATCTCGATAAAAAAAAAAAGAAAATATTTAAAAAGTAACCGGCCAATACATAAAAAGTATACATTTTTTTATAAAACGTATAATAGGTACCCTAAACAGATCCAGTGAGTCTTAATTGTGAATAAGTACCTCTATTGGTATATTACGCGTGAGACGGACAGAAGAAACAAAATAATATGTTGATACGTTGCGGCCCCAAAATGTATAGACCAGGGATGGCCAACATGAATATGTTTACGTGCCACATGGATAAATACAATGATATTAAGGGCCAAAATGTTTATAAATACATTTTATAGTTTGAAAAAATAAATAAAATTCACAATCATAATAAGTAAATTTTGAATTTTGTTAATAAAACGTTAGCCGCAAGATGGCCACTTTTGGCATAAACGTTAAATATACATTACGGAATACAAAATGTGCATATTATCATTGAGTTGAGTTTACGTCTTATAGCGTTTCAGTCTTTATAATTCTCACCGTGAAGGTCGTTTTCTAGTCAATTGATCTATTATTAATATTCGAAATCAATCACTATTTTATTTAATACGCATTGTATTTCCTATAATAGGTATGCAGTGTAATATTAATAAATAATAATCTTAATACAAATTTTGTATTAGTGTGAATCAACATCGACGAGGAGAAAAACAGATGTATAGATTTGGAATATATTAATGCCTAGTTTGTCAACTGCTTCTGTTCTGTTAGCTGTTAGCATAACGTTGTTAAAATGCTGTTTCGTGTACTATATTAAAAACGCATAGTATACTAGGTAGCTGAATTTAATAGTTCTGACTGGCTTTAGTTAACGGTAAACTGGTAATGTGAGTGTCACTAAAAAACGATCGTAAACTTGTTTTTTTCTTCGTCTGAAATTAAAACAGAGACTCTGTGGAGAAATGTATTTTATTGAACATCAATTAATTTATTATCCTCATCTAATTTTCTTATAAGTTATAAATTATTATAATATAGGCACCAATAATAGTATTCGAATATTTATTTTTACAATAAACAGATTGTGGTTTGTATCATTGATTTTGCAGAATTAATGAAAGTTTAAAAATATTTTTGAACTTCAAAAATGAAAACAATACTTTAAGATCATGCACGTGTAGAATGACTATTATAATTAATTGTAAGCTGTGACACTCTAAAGTGTTCTAATTTAGACAATCAAGTCAAACATCTATATGGTCATTCCTGTCCTGCTTCACCTTACCAGGGATATTCGAAAACAATTTACGGAAATATTTGAAATATTTAACTCGATATTTGTATGAATTTATGTTTATTTTGAAAATGTGTTTAATATGTTATAAAATATACTAATTAAAAGCGAGGATGTCTTCAATCCCCATAACACACTTAAATTTAGTAAAAGTTTTAAAAGAAAAAGAAAAATACTTTTAAAAAGATAAAATGTTAAATAGATGTTTCCTAACTTCCCTAGGATTTTAATATGATGTGGGTAGTAAGTTTTGTGCCTAGGTCTTATGAGAGTTTATCTATAAGTATGTATAATGTAGTGTGCGACAGTCATACATTCAAAATATATATTGAGCAAAAAAATAAAAGTATGAAGTTTGTTTATCAGTACAGTATATCTATGTAGGGAATATGTGAACGGATCTTATATGCATGATATGTTTAACGTTTTTAAATCGTGTTTACCCAACAGAAATGACATGTGTGTTTTTTGTATATAGGTTATAGGACAGGTACCTATTCAAAATCTAACCAAATAAGAAAAAAAAATGCATAAATATAATATCAGTCTCAGTTTAGAATGAAAACATCAGTTAAGATTAGAAAAGTATTTATTATAATATTATGAAATGCCTAAAAGTAATATAGAGAATTATTTTTTTTTATTAATTTCGGTTTTATTATAAACGATAATATAATGTTTAACATGACCATTAGACATGTTTATTGATACTTTTTGTAAAATAAAAAATAATGAACATGAATGTTTGTTAATCATATTCTTATACATTTTTTAAATTATGAATAACATAATATTGAAACATTTTTCAGTCAACTTGGATTAAATTTTAATTTGTATATATATAAATATTTGACAAGGGCTTTAGGAATGTATATTCTACCACGTATCTTAGACTAGTTTTATTGTTTGCGTTCTTGAGGTTTTAACCCGTCACCACTTGCGTGGTTTTCGATGTCACATTTTTTCGAGTGGGGTAAACATGTATGCCATTGTTTTTTTTATATTAAAATACATAATTAATTACCCATATATAGTTTTATAATCATTATAACAAAACAAAGACTATTCTTAGAAGCTCTGATGGAGGTATATAATATTCGGTAAGTTGGAATAGAAAATGGGAACTATATTCTTTAGTCTCAGATTTCTACGAGAGCCTCCTTTTACTGTATTATTTTGACAAATTACATCATAGGTATAGAAAACGTTGGACTGTTTATTACTGTAATTTAGTTCAGAATTTCAATCAGTTTGATGTCGGTAAAATTTAAACAGGAGTCCTACTAAATATTTACTTTAAATGTTAAAACCAGACTTTAATGATGATCATTTTAATTCAAATTTTGTATAGAAAGATTTTTGACTACTATATGGATTTAAATGCACAGAAACTTTCATTACGTGCAGATTGTGTTATTAGGAATAATATTTAAAATGTACGTAATCATGTAAGTATATTGATCTTAATCTGAAGTAATATTTTTTTTCAGGTTATTCAATTTCAAAATACAAATAACCCTTTTTCATATTATTTTGTTCTAATGCGATAAATGATTGATTTCCTAGAGCTGTGCAGCTTAGCCTTATAATATAATATTAATATAATTATAATATTCATACTTTTATGGATACGATATATAATGCAATAATACAATAAATTGTGTGTAGTTACTGGTTGATAAGATAGACAACACGGTGGGTAGTATGGATTATATTTTAATCGTTAATTTATAATCTTAAAATACTATTTACTGAAATATAACCATTTCAAGTAAAACATACAATTTTAATAAATTAGCATCATATAATAATATATAATATTATACCGTACACAAATAATTTAATTAAAACGTAAAATTAAAATAAAGTCGCTTATAGGAAACCGTTGTTGCAAAATGTGATATTGTGTCGTCCACATTTGTATACATTCAAATAATATTATGTTAATATAATCCCGAGAGAGTATACTATACAATTATTATACGATTGAAAGCAATTATGATGTCGGACGCGCAAAAACTACCAAATACATAGTAATAATAATAATAATAATAATACAAATAAATATAGGTTCGTGGACGTTGAGTTAACGAGGTGGTATGGGCGCGAAAAGAAGCAAAATGATAAACAATGATAATAATATGTCGGTTTGGTGTCATATTTTGTAATTAAACGTTCGCGGGCGCGGGCGGTTGGCCAGTCGCGCCATTTGAGGCAGCGGTGGTTCCGACGCTTGTCGTCTGGTTCAGGTTCAGTCCCATGGCGTGAACTAGCCAAGTGACGCCCTGCACGGCCGTCTCTCCAAACGCTTGTATGAGCGCTTCTTCGCTGGGGTCTACTTCCTCGCCCTCTTCCTCACTTCCTTCTTCCTCGCCCGATTCCGTACTGTTGTTGGACTGCTCTTCCGGCACATCAACTACTCTATAACGTATAAAAAAAAAAAAAAAAAAAAAAAAATGTAGAAAAACGTGAAAAATATGGGAAAAAAAACCAAAAACTGATTTTTACGTTTGCGGACACCTTGCAAGTACGGCGTTCGAGCTAAGAAATTTTTTTGATGTGCATTTCACGGTGTGCCAGCAGCACGCTACTAAGGTACTTTACGTGTCATTTACAATAAAACCACTATTTGGTCATTGTAATCTAGGGCTCCAATAGACAACCGTAATCATTTTAGAGACCCTAGAATATTAACTGGTGGATTTAGAATTTAATTTTTGGACAAGTACCTATTAGTATTGTACATTTTCAAAAAAGTCATGATTTGTTGTTATAGCACCAATAATGAATTATCATGGGCTAAATTAATATTAACTGCTAGAAGACTAGGTACTGATGCTTAAGTCAAAATAAATTGTTTAACTGAAAGCTAATTATTTAACACAATTTTGTAAGAAAATATTTCATTAAAAAGTCTACATAATTACATAAACCTTATCGTACAAATTGTTTTGGTATTACGTTTTTAATATATTATATTAAATCTTATAAATTAAGGGAATACATTTCCCATCTATTACAATTTAGGATAAAGCTTAACATTGCGTCTTTATTAAATTGTATAAACGTATAAGTGTTATATAAATTACCTCAATGTAAAAAAAAAATAATATTAGTTATAACTAATAAATCATATTTTAGACTGGCCGATTGTATATGCGTATACAAGCACGATGAAACACCCTACTATAATATATATACTAGGTAATTATTATAAATATTCAATGAAAAGCTCTTAAATTACAATAACAATTTTATATTTTACACTAATAATTTTTTTTCAGAGTAAGTCTGTGTCTACATAAAATAGTAGGTAAGTAAGTAAAAAAATATGTGTTGAGTTATGGTTACTTTGTTTTATGATGTATAAATTAATTTTAGTAGTAGGTAATAAATATACGGCATTTTAAGTAAATTTTAAGTACAATCCCAATGTTATGATTGATAAAAAACTAATATTCAATCACTCGATTAAAATTTAAAAGTATAAAAATCCAAAAAAAACGTCGTATCCCGTTGAATAGAAGTATACCCAATATAAGGTGGCTATGTTATAGAAACTATTACTTTGTTCCGTAGTAATGTCAATACTATTATGATACATCGAATCGGTACTAATCAGATATCTATTTAATTGCATGTCTTGTATCACTGTATTTACACATTCTTTTCTCATAATCCATCTTCTAGTCACGTTTTTGTACACTTTCAACCTTCAATAGGCACGTACCGTTTGACACATTTAATATAGTAGATAACCTAACCAGTAGATAGCCTACAGTACGGCAGAATTAGATGTCTATTATAGTCTCCCAGATCGAGCTCATATGCACTTGGTATATACTTAAGCTTGTACCATAAACGTGGTCCGCCAGTAACATCGCCGCAATAAAAAATATACATTTATTTTTATTCATTAAAGCTAAGTATAGGCATTTTAACTTATAATATAATTTTAATATAATTTATAAGCTTTTTAAAATTATATTATTATTTATAATTAGTATCACCAATGGGTGACTTCTTCCATCAAAAGTTTCATTTCTACGTTTTTATCTTTTCACATTTACTTATTGTTTTCTACACAATAGATTGTTATTTAAAATGCTGCAATTGTGACAAAAAAAATTATAATAATATTATAGGTATTTTTAAATTGTATACTTTTTAGTAATACATATTCCTATTAGCTCTATATATTTAAATATTTCTATAAATATCATATTTAGTATACTAAATAGCAAATAAGTTGTAATTTTTGAATAAGGTATTATAATAGCATCTCTACTTATTTAGAAATTGAATAAAAAAGCGTTAAGTAGGTGTAGTAATTTTAACTAATTCGCGGGAATTCATTATAATATATACACAATAAATCAAAATGTAATTATTGTAAAAGTGTTTATACTTATATAGTTATACTAATACTTTCCAACCTTTGACAACTGCGGACAACAGTGCAGTTTTTTTAAACTCAAAACTTATGTGATCGATATATTTTAGGCTAAACAATTTTAATTGGCTTTCGCATATTTAATACATTGAAAAAAAAAATAAACTCTTGTATTGAAGTATTATTGGCGTTTACTTACGTAGAGTTGAAGATTAATCGATTTTGGTCCATTTTAAAGCACCCCATGGGAATTGAGTTCTGCACTTCATTTAATAAGGTGGCTTCTAATTTTAGACAACCGTCGAAATCTTTTGGTGTAGATGAGTTACCCACAAATCGAGCGCACAGTTGACCGAATCCGACCAGCACGTCCATGCACACGGGTTCTGGGTTATTTCCTGCAAAATACAAATTGAGATGTAACGTTATGAAGGTACACGGTCAATTTATTAGTACATTAGTCATTGATATTTGGTAAAACGATCGGTTGTTGAAAAAAGTTGTATTACATAGTAACAGGTAAAACGTCTTATAAAAAATAACTTTCTTTGAAACTTTTACTACAAAGTACTTAGGTATTTGTGAGTATGTGACATGATGATCGAGAAATGCAGTGAAAATTTGAGATTTTATAAGACTAAGTACAAAAAACAGTATTGCAGATTGGCTTTAATCAATGAATAAATGGCAACTGATAAATAAAAACAAAAATATAAAAACACTCAATCAAAAATGAAAGTTGATAAAGTATTCTAAAAACTAAATAGAAAATTTCTTCAGAAGCACCTATTAGGTTTCGGTCAATTACGTTTCTATTGTTGGTATGAAATATGTTCATTTTCACGGTTGATTAGTCTTAGAGAAAACATACTTTAGATATTTCAGATAGTATTACGTTTTTCATTTTACAAATTGTCTTAAAATATAATAAATACATTAACTGTGCAACGCGCATACATGTCAAATATTATGATATTTTACATATCCATCGTTTAATTATCATAAAATTAAAATAATCTCTTGAATAGTATTGATAAACTAATATTTAAGTTTATATTTATATAATAAAACACTTAGTCTTGAGAATTTAAGGTTTGATATTTTGCATTAAAATTTTGAATGATAAAATCAGTTTAAGTATTGTACAAACTACAAATACAGCTGGTTGATTTTATTTTTAATTAAAAATTTAATTAGTAACTCGTAAGCTTTGAACGTTGTTGTTTTAAAATTATTTATGGATATAATATACAAAGTGAAGGTACTTATATCATATTATAAGGTAATATTTTATTAAACAGCAAAAGTATCAAGAAAATCTTAAACGCATGCATTGTATAATCATGAATATTACACGAATTCAAAAGCTACTAGTAAATTATAATTGGTATAGGTGCCTTATATATCATACTATCGTACATATAATATATTTGTATAGTATGATGTAAGCTAATGTCATCTCCATATTATATTATTTGTAGTTATGTGTGCATGGCATAGCGCCTAAGTATAGTAATAGGTACAGTTTAAGGGAAAATTGTTTTAATAATCACCATCATTGCAGGAAGACATTTAATGTAATTACCTTGAGACCAGGTTAAAATTGTAAAAAATTACTCGTCAGTCACCAATATTATTCAGTTAATACTGGATAGTAGTAGCCCAACCAGGATTTATTTTTAGGAGTGGGAGGGTTGAGTGAAAAAAAATCCATTTCGGCAGGTGTTTGAGGGGTGATGGAGAGAGGTTGGGGGGTTAGGTTAAGTTTGGTTTATGAGTAAAATATTTAGGGCCGTGACGCACTAGGCAGCCAGGCTGCGGCAGCCAGTTGGCTGCCGTGTAGTCGCACACGTTTTTCTGGCCGCGGCAACCAGTAAACATTGGCTGCTTAGTGAGCGAGCTGCGATAAGAAATCATGTGTGGCATTGGCTGCCGCAGCCAGGCTGCCTAGTGCGTCACGGCCCTTAAATTACAAATTTAATTGTTTACCTTTTATTTATAGATAATGGGTATTATAAAAAATGTAGACTCATATTAAATATTCAAATATACTTTATACGTTACAACTATGTGTTTCAAATTGCTATATAAATTTGTATATACCTACAATTATATATACTATACGTATCTACGTAGAATTCGTGAAAAGCCAGGAATCACAGTTATAAATATTAAATTATAATGAATACAAGCAGAATATTCTAGAGTGGCCTATAATACTTATTTATATACTGTGCATTTATTTTATTATTTTATTTTTAAAAATATTTACAATTTATTAACTAAAATAATAAGTAAATTTGATACAATGTAGAATAAGTTTATATGAATGATTTGTTGAGGAAATTGTTCACTAATGGCATTTCAGAATTTTTAAAATTTTTGATCTCGAGGAGTTTGAATGGTTAGATAGTTTAACATGGAATTTTTTATAGTGAGTTTTGGTAAGTTCAGTGACTTTGGGTATTTGGAGATCTTTATAGAGTGATTCATTTGTAATGAACCAAGGACTTCCAGTTATTAGCCTAAGACTAATGGACTAAAATTTATCTTATTTAGAAATTAAAAATAATAAATCAATAGGAGTATATGATTTATAATAATAAAAAAAAAACATCATAGTCATATACAAATTTGGGTTCATAAAAAATATGGAATTGAATTTTCAATCGAATGTTATTACTTATTTATCATACAAGAAACTATAATTAATATATAGACAAACGAGATACATGTTTTAAATTTGTGGTCCATTTGGTATCACGCAGTGTGAATTTAATCGTCGGCAAAGACACAACGGCTTATTTCAGTACCTATCCATCCTTAATATAATATAAGTAATAGGTACAATTATTATGACTAAATATAATTTTTGTCTCATATTATTGCTTCTGTATCCAACCACTCACCATTGTTTTTGTAATAATACCTATTTTTTAGAAACTAAATGTTTAATAGTTAGTTAAAATTATTCTTTCATTATAACATTCTCTTGTATCATATATATTTTAAATAATGAATTAATTTTATAACTTTAATAATAATAATAAAACGATTGGATATTTAAATGGCAATAATATCTTTCTCCCCAATTATGAAATGAATGCATACAAATTGCATTTAAAAGTGTAAAATTCTTGATAGCTATTAAATTATAACGGACCGTTACTAAAGTACTTATTGCTACTTCTTGATTTTATTATATACGAGTATTTTATAAATTGTTGCAAATCTAATCCAACCGGATATTATTTTGCGAAAATTGACATATTTTTAAAACACGTAAATAACAAAAAGGTCATACAAATTAATCCACTATATTAGACATAGGTAAGTAACGTATTAAAAACTATTTTCATGGTACATTTAATATTACCTCTATTTAATTTAACATTTTTCAAAATCAAAATCAAAAAAATATATTATTGTTATTCGTTTGAAACGAAAATTATATTATAGTATTGTACTCGATGTAACTAATGTAATATACATAAAAATAGTATTCAATATTTAGACACTTGTAGTAATTATCGAGTTTAGTTCAAATCTGTAGTCGAGAATTTTTATTTTTTTGAAAGTCAATAGGCGTGCTAGGATGTCGATTATTTGTCAGCTATACAACTATGAATAACAATATAAAATTCATAACACAAAAATACTAGAAAACATTGCTTAAATATCACATTAAAAATGTTTGAACTGTCAATTTTATACAATAAGGTATAACTGAAGTATTGCAATGATTGCCAGGTTTATGCAAAAGTAAATTAATTTTAGTTTGTCGAAATTAGTTATGGTTATAAAACCATATTACATTAAAAACATCTTCATTGAGAATTATATCACCTTATAATAGTTAGATAATAAAATATAATGCATTACAAATTCGCTGGTCATCGAACATATTAATTTTTGTTTTGGTTATTATTATTTTTGTTTTGAAGTAGATTCAAACCTTAAATATATCTTTTCCCGTTCGTTTAAAGATACAATAAACTGAGGGGGTTAACCTCTATTATAGTGATAGGTGGAGGGAGTACTAAACCTCCCACTGCGATTTGTGTCCATTAAAATCCGATTTATTAAGACGTGTACTATAGAGATGATTTTGAATAAACTTTTTTAATTACCAGGTAATTATAGGTGTATGAAAATTTTCAATCTCAAAATTTAAAAATTAAAATAAACATGTCTTGATAAATTGTAAATCGTTTACTTGATTTGGTGTAATAGATATTGTAAAAATTATAATTGCAAGCAAGATATTATTATAATAAGGAGTTTTCGATTCTTGATTATATACTGCCAACAGTGCCTATGAATAATAACCCGCAGTAGTCTCTTATGTAATAAACGAAAAAAAATATGACTCGTGTTTATTTACCGTTAGATTAAAAAGTAATATGAATAATCATCGTCGTTGTTCTATTCTTATTATAAACACGATCATCGTCGAGCGGATTTCGATTTCACGTGCCATTGTCAATGTCACGACGGTGTATAGGGATTGTGATACAGTATAATAACATTATTATAATCGTTGTCTACATCTCTTCCCAGATAGTATTAACGTATACCTCCTACGTGTGATTTCCGACGTGCAGCCTACACGGAAAAAGTGACTAAATATTCTGTACGTCATCGTCACGCCGGGCACATCGCAAAACATGCATATCTAAAATTGTCGTAAAACTGTGATTTTTTTGTCGCTAGTCGGACACTGCTGCAGTCGACGAACCGCGCGGTGTGTCTGGAAAATCGATCGATAAAAATAATAATTTTATACGATTTCACGTTTTGATGGACGGGTCACGTTACCGGTTGTAATATAATAATAACACGTAATTGGACGAACGTGGTGCGATTGTACACCGAGGACTTTTTTCGATAATACCTAATAATATTATTATGATAGCAGATGGGACGTAACATAATTATTATTGGCTTACCCTTGATGACACCGTTCTGGACGTTGCCTTTGCCGTAAGTCACGTTCACGGCTATCGACTCGATGTCCGGCACGTACTTGAACTTGACACATCCTGTGCGAAAAAAAAGAAACGCACACGACGATTGCGGTTTTAAAAACAGCAATAATAATAATAATAATAATAATAATAATAAAAAAATAAATCGGAAAAACTGGTGTCGCGTTCAAGACGACGATGACGATGGTAATATTATGTCATCGTGCATGTATATATTACGATTGCAGTCATAATATTTCACGCGCGGTAGTGCGTAATATTATGCGGTGCACCATAATATTATGACATTATGTCACACAGCGAACATAATAATATTACCCGTCACGACGATTGTGGACGCGATTAAGCGATAAAATCAGAAACTCATATTATGATACAGGCGCAAACTTGCAGCATAACATCGCTACTCACCCGGCGACGTGGTCAAGTCCAGGAACGGCAGACTCATTCTCAGGCAGCACACGCACGACTTGAGCTCCGGGCTTTGGCACTCGCACCGTTTTTCCGGCACTTGTTTCGCCTCGGCTTTGAGCCCGCTCCTCTGCTGGATGACGCCTTCCAGTCCAGTCCACAGCAGGTCTGCAACGGGTTGCCCAAAAAACAAACGAAAACCGCCATCGAGGACGACGGATGTAATATTATATTATTTTATATTATATTTTTCGTTTTTATTTCTCTCTCACTCGGGCACAAAGTCACGTCGCATAAACGGGACGATTTGTATTATAATACGCTTCTCGCGCTCACTCACCCGTGACGGTAGACGACGGCGGCACGTTGGCGCCCGAACACGCTGCGACGGTGCACGCCATCGCGGCCAAGGCGCACCACCACGTAGTAGCTGGACGACGACGATGTTCCATCACGACTCGCTCGCGTATATTGTACGACGTTTGGTATGTTATTATATATTATGCACACGATGAAGACGATTATACGTTGATGAGCACAACAACAACAACAATAACAACAATAACGATAAGAAAAAAAAAACACGTCCAACACGCAGTCGATCCCGTTCTGTCTGCGGCGGCGGTCGCTAAGCGATACTATACCCGCAGCGGGTCAACGGGTCACCCACTATTGGTTCCCCCACCGGTTTACCACTTTCTTTTCAGGTATGAGACGAGATGACGGCGGTGGCAGCTCTTCCGTGCACGCGACGGCGGCGGTTGCAACGACGACAACAATGGACGTACGTATTACACGCGTTCGGAGCGAGTGCATCGACCAAAAATTTCGCTTTCTCGCGGACGCCCGCGCGGCTACGCCCGCCTAGCTTTCTATATACCGACCGTACCAGACCAGATGTATACGCGTCGTATATACCACCTCGACTTTCCCCGTGTACTAATATTATATTATATTTACATATTACGACGAGATGTGTGCGAGTACGCCTATTATGTCCAATTGTATATGTCTAGCCGATGGGCGTGCGCAGACTTTGGTCGTAGGGTCGTTTGCAGTTGATAAAACGAACTCTGTTTCTTGTTAGAAACTATTAGGTTTTCAATACTTTGAAAAATAAAAACATATTTTTATAAAGACGCCTGTTTATTGAAGAGGACATAATCTTACCAATTCTTGTCATATAACCAAGACTTATGTCTTATCGATCGTCCCAACATACTTGTTATTTTTCTAAAAACTGTTATTCTGGGAATTTGGTCATACATCATACCATATGAAGAAAGTCTCTGCCTCCAACCCGCAGAGCTCGCAATAGGTTTGCAAGGGCATACCCTGTATATACTTCGAGCACACGTTTACATTATGCTGATATTATAGTATCTATATAATATACGACATCGCATTCGCACTACATATATAGTATTTATAGTATGTGCATAGGTGGTACTGGGGGGGGGAGTAATCAGTACTCCAAAAATATTCAGAGCTCTCTCTCAAAAAAAAAAAGAATTATAATAATAATAATATTTTGACGTCATCAATTGAGTTATTTTGTGTAGGAAGATTTTAGCCCTGTTCTCCTTAAAACTTGATCTAATATCCGCTGCCCATGTTTGTGTGCTACACGATAGCGTAAGCGCGACGATAAATGTCGTTCATATACGCATTATACGATACCACTTCCACGGTATATAGACCTGAACGCTCGTGCAGATAGGCTCTTGAGATGACACGTTTCGATTTAAATGGATCGCAAAAAAAAAAGTAGTAGCTGATCTGTTCGCATCATTACCCGTGTTATCCGTGGTATGTCGGTTATTCGACTTATAGATAACAATATAAATATTGTGGTGGCGTGCGTATGCGTTTACGCGCTAATCGTAGTGGACGGTTGTGCGTGTGCGTGTGTTGTGGGGGGGGGGGGAGGGCGTCAAACGGTCTGAGTCTGAATTTGAAATAAACAACGATGACCGACCGGTTCTCCGTACAATAGTGTTTTCCGTTTTTTGTGCTCGGCATTTTGTTTGCTTTTTGTCCGTTATTTAACACAATATTCCGAAAGGGTAGTAGTAGTGTCGAACCGCGATGTACGGGCGGTACGTAAGACGGTCACCGCCGCCGCCGTTGAGGTCGCGTATGTACGGCGTGCGTTATAACGTTCGCGCGAAAGGAAAATCGTCCCGGAACGAGAGTGGGTTTTTTAGTGGGGAACACGGTATCTCATCTCCGCGCTGACACACATACCTGACCCGGTTGTTAGCCCGGAACAAGAACGGCGGCCGTGGTAATTCCACCGGACCCGTCACAGTTTAGTTCCTACCACGAGAGACGAGTTCAAGGCGGTTTTTCATCCAGCGTGTACCTTACTAGACGTGTTTCTTCGCCGGCATACAGTACCGAAGGTATGTGTTTTTTTTTTTATTCTTTATTTATTATTATTATTATTATTATTACTATTATTACGATATTTATATCTTATTTTTATTTTGAATTCGTAAGTAACTTCGGGCTTTACGCCTCCAGAAACGCGAGCGGGTTACGTTTTCTCAAAAAGAGAGTGAGCGACCACCAGCGAGAGTGGGCTTTAGAAAGTTCAACGTGATTCATAATTTTACGGGAGTGCCTTTTAGATAATCTTTCGGGTTTCTTTTTTGTGTGTGTGTGTTTTTTTTTTTTGAAAAGAGAACCAAGGGTCTCTCTATACATTTTTAGTTATTTTTTGTTTGTGAACACTGAACGTCCATTGACGTGACATAGAATGATGTGAAGTTACTGAATAGAGTAATTGTAAGTTTTTTGACATTATACACATTTTAAATAAAATAACGTTAGATAAAGTAATCAGTCAATGCTTTCAAAAAGACAGGACGACTATGTTAGTTGAAAAGAAAATAACATTTTTACATTTTGAAATAATGCATCATATTTTAACACGCCAATATATATAGTTAGGTGTCAGATTGTGTATTCAATTTGATTTTTAAATATGTTAATACTAAACTACAACTTAATTTCTAAAATATTCTAAGTATAATTCATGCAATGATATTGAAGTTAAAGTATTTGTTTGCTACTGTCTAAAATCTACATAAATATAACACTTATTTTAGAAATATTGGACTTTATTAATGTCTATTTTTATAACATAACAGAATAAATTATATTTATGCCGATTCAATAAATTAATTACCTATATAACAAATGTGGTTTTCGATTTAAAAATTGAAAGAAATACCGTTACAGGTAGAAAAAATAAAGTCTGACTAATGAATTCTTATACGTCTGGTATATTGAATTGGACAATTTTAATTATTGATAATGGAATAATTGACGAATGAAAATATTTATGTTTTATTTAAAAGGTTTAAGGTTTAATTTTCTTCTTAATTTATCTATTTTTTTAAAAAATTATATCAACACTTCATGCCCTGTAAAAATATATATAGGATTTTCATATTGTTTAATATTACATTCTATGAATATATCGTATAAAACTGAAAAACTATAATAATTATAAAATTTGATTGCATTTTTTTAATTTGTATCTTTTTAATTTAACACAAACCTAACCTAATATTTTAGTATTTGTATTTATCAAACGAACAATAGACTTCGCTTATTAACATTTTGTATTTATTTTTTTCAATTTGTAGGTTAAAGAACATAAATAAAATGTATTTGTATTTTTTTGTTTTGATAATAATTTAAAACTCAAAGGTTTATATTTAATACATATATGATAGTACATAAACAAAAGTAATTTTATAAAAGGCGTGCAAAAGTAAAATCATAAAATGTTTTTTTTATCATTATTAGGAAGGAATATAGTTATCTGAGATGTTATAAAATAGCAGAAAAATACTACTTATATTAATGTACAGTTGGAAAAAATCAAATTTGATAAATCCCATGATTTATTATATCGTTGGTTATAAAATTATAAAATTGCCGTTTTTTATAAGAGAATAAACGTTGGATGTATTTTGAATGACATATATTTTTAAATTTCATTTAAGATAATATATAAATCCATAACTAATTAATTTTCTTCTATAAAATCCATATTTTCTAAAATATTGTTCTATGCAAATTTCTCCGTTGAGTGTAAAATCCATACAATGGTATTGAAATTACACGCATAGTTAAATGATTATTGATAATAATGACTATTATTAAAATGTATTTTTACGGTATAATACTGAGGTGAAAAACTTGTTCTGGGTGACGGAAAGAGAATTTCTCTTTTTAAGGACAAGGTCAGTTTGAAATTCTGATGATACACATGAACCTTTCACCATTTTCTAACCAACTGTTATTATTTAGTCAAAAGAAAGTTAGACATTTGGATTTGACACGTATGCGTTACACGATACTCACATTTTTGGTTTTATTACAGTTTTTTTTTAAATTGGTCAGCGAATTATATAAAAATGCGGCTATCAGTCGTATTCGAATTGCTGTTGATATTTTTGATCATAGCTTTTGCGGCCTACGGTAGAGTAGGTAAGTCTCGAATATTGTAAATTTATTCTTAACAACGTACCAATAATTATTTTTTTTTTTTTTAGTTCCAGAAAATAAGGATGTGTGGAATACTGGATTAAATAACGTTAAAGATCATTTGAAAGCAATGGGTCGAGCTAGACAAGCTACTCCTCAAGCAGCTCCTCCCAACCGATATTGTGCTTGTTCCAATCTTATGTGTAATTGCTGCAGAGATTTTTCATTGCCAGTAGTTCCCATTAAAGGACCAGGTAAATAGATTTAAAAATAAGTAATTCAAAAAGTTCTATAAAATAATTGACATTTAGTGACGCGTGTAGTATCAGACCACAAAACCAACGCGCGAGATAATTGTTTTTCATTTAAATAAGAATAATTTGTTTAAATAAATTTTATTAATATTCTTAGTGTTTATTATTACACTAGATATTATAAAACCATTTTTTTACTCCACCGTTAAAGAAAATTAATTGTTAGTATTTATAATATTATAAGAATTAGTTAATTTTTAATTATTTCGTAATACAATATACAAATAAAAAGTAAAAAAAAAAATGAAAATATTTTGACTTTTTGTGATTGTTTGATAATGATTAAAATATAGCACGATTTAATTAAGTGTGAAAAATACACAAAATAACTTAATGAATATTAAAAGTAGATTGGGGTAAATATTTACCCCGCGCGCGTCACCAAATGTTAATAAATTTAAATCTATTAAATATGAAACTTTAAAATCATATTTCTTAATATATTAGTTTAATGAGCATAATTGTAGTTTATAACAAGTAAATACATCAATATCATATAAAATTCCATCATATTATATTATAAATTATAATTATTTTATTATTTAATATCTTCTATATTTCAATATAACTTCTAAAATCCAAATTGAAGATTTGGATAAACTTAATAAAAACCATATATTTTATGAAACAATATTTTAATCTGAACGCGTCATTCTATGTTTACATAATAGGTTGCGCAACGTTAAAATATTTGAAAGGCGATCAGATGATGGTGACGATGAGCTTTGGGGATAAGGTCTTGCGTAACACGACCATATCCGGGAAGAAACCAAAACCCGTGTGCATGTCTCTCCCCGGTGGTATATCAAAATTCTGTGGTCGGGTGTATGGTATCTCAAGGGACGGGGATCAGTTCAAAGCTTGTTTGGGGCTTGAACTTAGAGCTCTCGACGACGTCGAAGCCGCATTGAGGGTGTCGTGTTTCCGATTTGGACCACAAGGGATGAAAGTGGAACCAGCTCAACCACTGCCGGCGTCGCAAACGTTACAAGGGGAGGACGAAGACGATGAGGACGATGACGACGATGATGACGATGACGATTACGGTCTCGGAGGTGGTGATGACGAGGAAGAAGAGGACGATGACGTGGCGGATGAGGACGCGGAAAACGATGTGGAATCGACCGGCGATTACACTGGTTTCAGTGCGCTGAGCACCGATTTCCTGGACAGCCTGTTCGGCGGTGGTGGCGGCGAGGAAGACGAGGCGGCGGAGGCCAGCGTCAAGCCGACGGCTAAACCCGTCGCGGTTACGGTAAAATCGAAAATAACCACACCGCCACAGCCGACAAGCGAGAAACAAACGAGTGCCGAATCGGTGACGTCCACCTCGTACACGGTGAGCGTCGTCCAAGAACCGGTGTCGTCGTCTTCCGAAATCGTCGCCGAAGTGAGACCGACTGCCGTCACGCCGTTCGACGACAACCCGACCGATCGCGTAGAGACCGTGCCCACGCCGGTGACGAACAAGAACAAGGACTACGAGGACGATGACGACGAGGACGAGGACGAGGACGACGGTGACATCGTGTCGGACATCATCGAAACGGCCGCTAGCGCCGTGGGCATGTCGGACTCCGACCAGAACTCAACGGTGGCCACGACCAAGTCAGCCGACAGACTAGCGACTACCGAGGTGGCTGCAGTGTCGGCGGCTGCGGCCACGACGGTCGGCAGCGTGCCGGCCGGCAAGGATTACGACGACGACGACGACGACGACGACGAAGACGACAGCTACAGCCGTCGTTTCAAGCACATGCCCGTGGCCATCGTACCCAACGACAGGCGGGGCAGGACCCACAGGAGGATGAGACTGTCCTCGTCGGACGACGAGTCGACGATACATTTCATGAAGAAAGTGTAGAGAACGCTGCTCACGAATGACGTGAATTACACACGTTTCAATTTTCGTTAAGTTGTACATAATATAATATATACTATTTAACTTATTTTATTAATTTATTTATTTATTATTCGATGAAATCGTTTCGTGAAAAAAATATAATATTATATAACATAATAATATGTGTATTTGTGTTTCGAGTGTTGTACGTCGGTTATACGTCATAATTATAATATTATAATATTTGTGCTTTTTTTTTTTTTTTTGGATTATTATTTCCTGTAGCTCATAACGAGTACCTAATAACGTTACATGGATTGCGTTATCGTTATTACGAGTAAAAACCAAATAAATTGCAAAACAATATATACAACAAAAACAATAATATTGTCGTTAACGTATTTTTTTTTTTCGCCCATTCACGTTTACTGCGTTCGGTGTGCATTCTGCACCTCCGCGACGGTGATGTCCAGGTCGGGCGCCGTCGTGTCGTATGCTTGCACCGTGGTCGTGGCAGCAGCAACAGCAGTGGTAGTAGTATAATCGGCAGCTGAGGCAGTGGCGGCGTCAATGGCGGCCGGCGACGAGGTCGTGTCGTTGTACTTGTGCAGGTTCACGCCGTCACGACCGATCAGGAAACAGTCGAATTCCAACACGAGCACTTCGGCGTGTTCGACGCGCGTTAGGAAATTGACGCACGCGTGCAAGTTCCTGCCCGGCGTGTAGATGTCGAACATCTTCATGCACATGTCTACCGACGGTAAGTACGGCACGGGAACCCGCAGACAAGCAGGCGGTGGATTTTTGGCTGAGGGAAAAACGAATATACTGGGTCATATAATATAGTGAAGACGTGCAATGCGCGCGCGGTTAATTCCGCAGCAGTGGCGTGGCCAAGGGGATAATCGAGAGGCGGCCGCTTCTACGAGTTTCTCGGGTGGCCGGTTAATTGGCCAACAGATGACCATAGTATCGCAGATTAAATAAAATTATTTTAATTTAAATTTAATCTGCGATAGTATTTTAGCTTAATAACTACGACAGGTGGTTACAATAATTAATATTATGACCGTGTGCAAAACGCCTCCGTTGGGTTATCGGTGCTGTTGTAGAAGGTGGGTGAAATATTATAAACTAGTTTCGGACAAATGTCAAGTTAGCCACGTTACTGGCGGTTAGTGTACCTCTATGCACTGCTCTGCTCATTTGTTTATGGCCAGCGGATACCAGCAATATTAATTGACAATTAATAGTAAAAATTATATGATTTTCATTTCGTATCACAATTAAATGTTAGATATATATATATTATGTTGCTACTCTGTCTTATCTTCTGGAAAACTGTAATCGAATAAGTTTTATTGATAGTTTTATGTTTATATGGAATATTATAGATTATAAAATTAAACATAAGCAGTATAGAATGTTTTTTCCGATACATTTTTATGTGTGATTCGCAATATATTTGGTTCAGTTAATACTTTGAGCTTGATATGCCTGATGTACGTACCTGTATTATACCTACACATTTCAATGAATTTGGAATTAAACATGGTTACGGGAAGTTGAATGACGATAATTTTATTCTGATATACATCATAATATAGTAAAGGCTCAATGTATGCTCAAAATGATTAATGATAGGTATTACGCGACTTCGACGCATACACAATTTGCAACGGTGAAACGGTACATACCGTGTAAATGGATTCGATACAATTATATTAAAATGTATTTTCAGTAATTTTATTACGGTCCATCCACGATAACAATAATAAGAGTACGAGTATGATTTTGATACAATTGATATCTAACAATTACAATCATTAAATATTCATAAGTTGTATCTAAAAATATGTTATGTATTGTATACAGTCTAAATAAATAATGATTATATGTATAATGCATCGTGTGATTCATTAGGCGTAACTCATATTTTTTTCCAGTCTTCCTGCCTTGTAGAATAGGGAAATAAAAGTAGGAGACTGTTCATTTTGAAAAAAGCATACTTATCATTTTTTGAATCTTGCTGTACCGCGAGAGCTAACTTTACAATTCAACATCTTAAAATTCTATCCAAGTTTAAGTAAATAATGAATATAGTTGTTTGTTTGGTTTAATTTAAAAAGAAAATTGAAAGAAGTTACAGACTAAAGTGGGAGTTGTGCCTTTACTTACTTTCACTTTGACTATCTATACACAAATAATTAATTAAGATATTACTATTTTAATTCACGAGTGAAATTATTGATAGATTATGTATCCGCATATTTATAGTGCAATACTAATAACAAGATGGAACTATTATATAAAATCACAGTTGACAACATTATTACCAAGTCATATCGATAGATCAGCTGGCTGAAAACATATGTTTTTTTTTTTATAAATCACTATTATACTAATAAAATAATAAAAATATAACAGTTCATAAGATACGACTATATCTGGTATATCGTGTATTTCATAGTGGCAGCGAAAAAATTAAAATACAAGAACGTACCATCAAAAAAAAAAAAAAAAAATATTAGAGGTATGCCAACATTTCTGTAAAATTAATTTAGGTTTAGTTCTCCCTCCAACGTATCGCCACCAATTCGAGCATTGTAATTATAGCGGTGAGCTTGTGGTATAGAAATTGTAATACCTTACCGCTTAATATGAGGACAATAGATTGCTTCGTAAACACTGTAGAACGTGACAGTTTATTTTTTATGCATCAAAAATATTAAACAGAAAATATTAACATAATTATTAGGATTAACGTATACATGTATAAAATATGGCCTTAATAAGTTAAGTTGTAAGAGAAGTAGAAATATATTTTTATCGACTTATTAATTTAATATTAGTTAATAAATTATAAAGATTTGTGTGATATCAATATTTTAA
This sequence comes from Pentalonia nigronervosa, assembly GCA_014851325.1. Classification (NCBI taxonomy): domain Eukaryota; kingdom Metazoa; phylum Arthropoda; class Insecta; order Hemiptera; family Aphididae; genus Pentalonia; species Pentalonia nigronervosa. The sequence continues at coordinate 19,973 of JACXSJ010002378.1, read as the reverse complement.
ATTTAATAATATTTTCAGAAAACTAATAAAACTTTAATCATTTTTATTCTACAAATACCATAAATAATTTAATCTCAACTTTCATTAAATTTAAATTGCTAATTAGTGCCATGTTAAAAAAAATTTCACCCTGGATCAAATTTTATGAAGTCGCAATTTATAACTTTATATTTTCACAGTTACTTATCTACCTCAAACAAAGTGTACTAGTATTAAATTTAAAATATCAACATCTCCTATTAGGTATAAATCAAAAAATCAAAAAATAAATTCACTTTGAAAATTTGATATTCTGAGGCAACTGAACTCTTTTACCACCTCTTTCCCCTGGCACCGTCAACATGGCCTTACATTCAAAAGCATTGGTACTACAGTTATCATTTATCTCTGATGCTTATAAATCTTAGCAACATAAATAGTAGATAAAAAAGAAGAAAATTAAGAAAAAAAATTAATGTTTTATTATTATAATAAAGGTAGAAAATATTCAAATATTATAATATGATTCCTTATAATTCCTTTTAATGTCCGTAAAGAACATTATGATTGTGTAGGTACTTTGTTCCAAATGTACAATGTATAGTTTAGTTTGAGTTCAAGTTGCTCGAATGTTAATACTATCGGTCGTCAGAGGTTAACAAATGTGCACGTCAATTCAGTTTTCAAGCGGCTTGAATGTTTGTACCTATAATATGTTCCTAGTCAAAGTTATATTACTTTTCGAAAGTCCGCATTCAGTTTGACAATTGGAATTTTTGAATTTTAGTACAAATTATTGGAACTGATGTTGAAAGGTACATAATAATCTTGACAGTTGTCTGCAGTTCATGACAGTAAGCGTTTTGAGTATATTATTGATCACACGGTGCGCGTTATTGAACTATTTGGGTAATAATAATTATAGTTACATCTAATAATTGGTACTAATATGCATACCGGATATCTTGTACTCGTACATTGACTCGTCATCCATAAATATGTTTCCTGTGACTGCGAAGTCATAAGGATCGTAAGTGAAATTCATACATCCTGTGCATAAAAACAAATTAGCTAGTGAGTTGGTATAATATTATATATTTTGATATCGATCTGATTTTTGGCGTCTCTAATTTACTGGGCGCTAGGTTATATTAATTTCGGGCTTTGCTTATATCTTGGGGAGCAAAACATAAAATGTACCATGGTTTACTACGCGTTAAGTACGGGACCATGTACGAAGTTAATAAAACTGAGATTACAAGGACGATATTTCTTCATCCCGCTGTCACATTCAATTAATATCCTTGTTTGCCTGCGAGCTACGGTATTTTGGTTGGCCTTTATTTATTTATTTATTTTTTTAAATTACAATCTTACCAAAAACCTTGCTGCAGGATATATTATATATACATATTTCACTCTCATAATTGTTAATATTGTAAAAAAAAAAAAAATTAACAGTTATTCTTCCATTGCCGACAAGAGACGTGTAATGCAACTGAAAAATCACGTCATTATTCATTGACTTCACCAGATTATAATGTAATTTTCAAATATAACACAATTTTAATTAAATTTTTAAAAAAGTTTAGGATTTTGAAATATTATATCTAAACATGTTCTGAAATAATGTTAGAACAAAATATAATACCTAACGGATATTAAAATGTGATTATTTTTCATAACCTATAATTATATTAAAAATTTAAGTTTTACCGAGTATTAAAAAAATAAAAAACAGACTTATGTAAAATTAGATTTATGAATGTACGTTAATTGTGGCTATATTTCTTAATTTAAGAAACATTTTTATTTTTTAATAACATGATTTTATGTTAGACTTGAAGTTTAAGTTTTCTTTGCAAGAATAATCATTTTTATTAAATGTATTTAATTATTTGTATCTGAGAGAGAGTTGAGAACAATTTATGTTTATTTTATTGATACATTTAGGTCTAGAATTTTTTTTTTTTTGTATCATTTAATGCCCGGAGTAAAAATTTAATTCAATTAATATTTATGTTTTTATTAATAAAACAAAATTAGTAAAAAAAAAAATTTTAAAATGATATATCTAAAATATTTTTATGTTATAATCTATAACACATGTATAATAATTCTGATTGCCTACTATCAATGTTTACGTATATAAAATATAGCAATATAATAGGTATAGCCGATATAGGTACCTAATGTGATGTTATTACAGCATTAGCATCATAGATTTTAGTTATATATTATATGTTTAATTATTTAAAAATATTACATATTATTATCATAATAATAATGATGATATTGTTAAAAATCGAATTAATTTTGATATTTTAGTATATAGAAATAAATCTTTTTTTTTTTTTATTCATTTCTCTGTATGACGTACATACCACCACCTAACCTCGTGTCTTTATTCAAATATAAAAAAATTATAAATTGTATATAAAAATGATTGAATGATAAATTTTTACTGTGGGATTTAATTGAAGAAATACCTAGCATACAAACGACACGGAATACTTCAGAATGTAAGAAAACAAAACTATGTACTTGTCGGCAATAAAATTTTCTTCGAAACAGTTGACTAAACTTTCTCCATTATTCTAGTTGTCAAACTTGGTCAACCGTCAATGACCCACAATAATTATTGATAATCACGTCACGTACACTATAAACGCTCCATCACGGTCAATTAAATAAAACTATGCGGTTCGTCTGTTGTAGATATGAACTGATTAATATTATATTGACGTCATAATAATTATATGGTCGCTTTTAAATACGATTTTTAGAATATTATTGTATGCAGTATACTAAAGCTCTGTACAGTGTGTACAATAAGTATTATTGTATTAACACTTCAAAGTTGAACTTTTGCATTGTATTTTAAATTGTATATTGTTTTGCACTTAAAAGTCGGACAATAAATTGCAGGCTGCTTGCATTATGTTTGTCTTGTCTTACGGGACATATTATCAAACAACATAATATATTTAAGTGAGATACTGCGCTATTTATATAATGATCATTTAGCAACTACATTATCGGTTTTTAATTGTATTAATACGCATTTTGGTTGTTAATTGTTTTAGAACGTTTGAATATAAATGCTGATAGCAATTTTACATTCGTATGATTTACCTACTCATGCACAATTATTGGTCGTACAGTATTATATCAATAATTATTCTCGGTCTAAATATTTTTTTTAAGTTTGTACTTGAATTTACTTCAAGTAGTAAAACTAAAACGTTGACTTATATCATAATTAGTGGAAGGAAAAAAAGGAATCGTATTAATTTAAGAAAATGTTATCGTAATACAAGACTAGTTGACTATAAAATAATGAGATGTATACATCTACCTAAGTATATTATAATTTAAATGATAAATGTTCGGTAATAAATAATAATTATGGTGGTTAGAATATTATAAAACCACTAAAATGAAAAGCCTCAATGTTATTTTGTTGTCACGGGAAATAAAAGATAAAAATATGCAGTATCATTATTTATATTTTAGTGAAGTGAAATACTCGGGCGTATTAAAGAAGTCATAAATACAGTTGCAAGTATAACGCATACAGTTAAAACGTCAGATAGTTCTGAAAAATGTATGTAAGTTCTCAGTAGTACGAATAAGAGAATAAATTGTATACGAATTTGTACTTCAATAGTGTGTTCTTTGTACCTAATGATTTGTTTAATGTTTTATACTTATTTATTTTAGTTTTAATTTCATAACTCGCGTTGCCCATTAAATAACAATATCTTTAATAGTGTAATACGATATACATGCATATAATATTCAATGTGTACCTCATACACGTTTATTATACCAACGTGCAGAAAATTATTTTAATTATATGTTTCATAATATCATTATTGATTGATAAAAATAAATGTACAACCGTACATTTGTAAGCCCATTTGTTGTATCACATACAGTTTTTAAATCGGAAGAGATTGAAAATACAGAAAAATGTTTACTTTTAAACGGTACCAGCTATACTATAAGTAGGTACATAGTATATATATTATTATTTATTGTCATTGTATATTTTGAAACGCGTAAAACATTTCCAAATGATGTACTCAAAAATTAAATTTAAAATATTTTTTTAAATTTTGATAATAGGTATTTTCGTTGATCGGGATGTATTTACCTACCTCGCATCGTATTCACTGTGGATAAAATAAAATAAAATTAAATGTGTTAATTAATCATTAAAATAAACCTTTTTTATTGTAATTGAAAAATCGTAAGTTGAACTGTGCACAACAACCGCACGTCAAGTCTTGGCACGAACATGGTATCCTTCCAAATCGAGTAGTACTTGGTTCATCTTTTTGATCCCCAAACCGTTGAACCATCGGTATCTTTTTTCTTGTTATCACATCATAATATATATCGTACCACTTATGGTCTGTGCCTGCAACTAAAAAATCGAGAAACATAACTAATTGTCAAGTATTTAATTGATGTTATTTTTTTTTGATCTTAATATACAATGGTCATTGAGATATAAATAAAACGTGATTAAAAATGTAAAGAATAAATCCTAAATCACGACAATAAGTAAGTAAAATATTCTATATAGTTTTAACATTTTAAGTGTGGCTTTTAGGTGAGCATAATCAGACAGTTTTAAAAACAAGTTCGTTTTCCATCTATCAGAGCAAGCAATTTATATATCATATAATAATTAAAACAAAACACAACTATGGTTATTATTTTATATGTCATGTTCATTACGATAGTTTAGTTCTTGTGAATTTTCATTTCTAAATTCTAATTTTTCTCTCGTACATATTATTTACGACTTCCAAGGACTTTAATGGATTATAACATGTAATACTAATAATTAATAACTGATAATATATCGGATAATGGATCATTATATGTTAATGGTGTTCTGTGTACATTGGTTTTTATGTTCTTCTGTTTACAGCTATACAGACTGATTTCAAATATTCCCAAATCTAAGGTTGGGCATTAACGAATTAAAAAGTTAAAGTTAAGTTACTTTTAACTAAGTTACTTAATGAGTTACTTTTATTTTCATAAGTAACTTCTAACTTAACGAGTTTTTTTTTTTAAAGTAACTTTTGACTTACAGAATTAATTTATTTTTCCTAATATAAATTTCATAGATTTAAAATTATATTTTGATTTTTATACCTTATTTATATATATATATATATATATTTTATAAAATAAAATATTATTTATGTTATTTATTCTGTATTCTAAATAAGTTTTAAATTGTTAACTGTCACAAGTGTTTCGCATTATTTCTATATTTAAGATTTCAATAGGTATAAAATAGCGTAATTAGTACTTAGTTGTGAGTAATTAACGAAAAGGTTTAATATAATTTATAATGTATACTGTATAGTATTAAGTTGTAAGTAATAAACTATAATGTTTTAATCACTAATTCACAGAAAATCTGTTTATATATTATTATTAAACAGAAACGTTTTAGGACTATAGCGATAATCATATGAGTTCTGTTGAATTTTATAATCAATTGAAGTGTGTAAGTACATACTATAATTTATACAATTACATACATTTTTATAAAATAGTAAGACCTCCATTATATTATGTTATTTGTTAAGCTTTAATAAAAAGGTATGATAATTAATTTTACACGAAAAAAAAAGTAACTTATCTTTAACTAAGTTAAGTTACTTTTTTCAAATTAACTTTTAACTTTTAACCTAATTTAAATTTTTCTATATTAACTAACTTAACGAATTAAAAAAATTAGTTAACCTGCCCAAATCAAACGTCGAACGTTCTCTGATAATCCTGACACGGGCAATACAATCATTGAAATAACCAAAACGGCGGACTGTCATGTCGGCTGTATTTTTACGCAAATAATAAAATCCAAAATCGCTTTCCCTTCGAGTTTAATGAAAAACTGTTAACTGCGGTCAATCAATTACGATAATCTGATCGTAATTACAGACAGGTATTATGATATACTTTATTGTGCACACGGCCTTTGTGTGCATATGCTGTGTTCAGTATTTGATCTAGGCATACTTCAGCGGTGAGGGGGGGGGGGTAAAAATACAATTGTCGACAAAATGTACTTATTAAATATACAATATTCGTTACGAGATTACCTTTTACTAAATTTAAAGTATTTTATAATTGTATAATAACTACGTAATAAATAATAATGTAAATCATGATACTAAAATGTATCAAAAAAGACAAAAAAATTGTCTGGATTCAACATTGGTTGTTCCCCGTATGCGATGGTGTTATGGGTTACTCAGACTTGCTACATGCAGTTCGGATAGTTCGGATTCTGGCGTACATTCGTACTACGATGGAAACTCCACAGAATCTAAACTTTAAAATCGATCAACTCGGTCACGACATTTACAACCGATTATCGCAATAATGACTAAAAAGTACAAAATGCGATAAAACGTCCATGTAAATACGATATACATAATATAGCATTTAGTCAATGTTGGTATCTACACTTTCTATTCGCTATATGTGATGCAGGGCGGAACGACTACTGTCAATGAACATTAAAATGTTTAAACATTTTATACCTATACCGATGAATCATATTTAGGTATAATTTAATTACGACACGTCTTTGCAATTTAGTGCAATGCTGTTTAATTAATTTTGGTTTGAATTTCCACTTTCATATATATACCTATTATTGTTTGTTCTTCAAGTCAGCCCGTCATTCGGTCCATGAGTCACAGTGACACGGTGTGTTGTTGCTAAACACTTAAACCACTCCAAACGTTGCTAATACTTAAATTGTTGACCACACTCAGTTATATTTGAATAACGTTCCGGATACTCCCTTTCACCGACACAATCTATGGGCTATGTGATTATAATATTATGTACAAGGTAAAAGTCCAAATAAAATATTCAACATATTTGTTTGATTTATAACGAATATTTTGTATACAATCCGATCCAAGTGGGGAGTGGTTAAACAATTTAGAATAATTATATCACATATTTTTTATTTATCGTCAAGTACGATATCGGGCTGCCGGTCAAAAATGGCTACTTTCAAAAAAAGGTTACGGTAAATGAACAATTAAAATGTTACATTTATAAAAGGTCGACCAGGTGTTAATGATTTTTATTATTGAATCCGGTAGTGTTGGACCGGTCATTGGTATATTCTAAATTTGCTGATTATAATGTTGACATTTAAATTAATGACGATGTTTCTTTCATATATTATACGAGCTTTAAATCCTGAAACTGTAACTTGAACTATAAATGCCGTTGAGTATTTTCATTCAAATTCCTAATTTTTTATGTGCCACATCGTAATATGTATAATTTTTAACTGTCTATTATATTGGAAGCAAAACCAGCAATTTACATTCAAATTAGAAGCGTTACACTGAAGGTCAGGAAATGGACTTTTATCTAAAGGAATTTTATTCTATTTAATTATATTATATTAAATATATGAAATAAAGAAATACAACGAAGAGTCTCCATTTGCATCAGATTTGCTAACCAGATTTGAATGATTGTAAAATCTATATCATGTTATTTAAAAATAATAATTGTTTTTGACTAATTATTAATAACTTAGTGAATAATTATAAATCAACTTTGATATTTTATATTTAACTTTGAATAAAAATGGGTTTCATTAAAACAACTATAGTTTATTTAAATTATTTGATAATATTTTTGTAGCAGTAGCCCAATTTCCAATTACCCTTTAATACATATACATATTATTGTTATTCGTGACCCAATAACTGGTTGATAAAATGTTGAAAGAATATTGCATTCGAAGCAGGTACGTAGAATGTAGCCCAATTACCAACCACCCACGATGACTTTTAGTTTAGAACTGAGATTATTACTCTCCCATTCCCATTGGCTCGCTCTTAATCTTATTACTGAAAATGACATTTTCTTGCGAGAAACACTTGAATTCAAAACTAATTCGTGGCTTTACTCGTTTAACCCTTTAATTTGGAATATACCACATTGCCACACCAGTAAACGTTCGTGAGTTACAGCCATAATCGGCTGAAAAACGTCCTCATTGCCCCTTTAAGGCATCAAAACGTAATTTGAGAACTTGTCACACATAATTTCCGTGGTCAGTAAATAATAATTTATGTACAGCCAAACGTCTGCAGTTGCTGACCTGTTAAGCTAAAACTGGAAGGTAAATAACTAAGCATACTCCATACATACTTATTTGTTATTAATTGTTCTAGAAAGTTTTAAATTTTCTTATTTGACTCTTAAATGAAATCATTAATTTTTTAATTGTTTTTACAGTGCAAGTTGAATACAACATATTTTATAATTTTTCTTTCATATTAATCTTTCACATTGTCTTAAATACTTATCACGTAATTCGTTTTATTATTTAGGAAGTATTAATTATTAATTAACAGTAGGTTGGTACTTAATATTTTTTTTTATTTATTGATGTTATACAAAAAACTGCACTAAACTATACAAAGAAGGTCAATAGAAAAATATTGTGTTTATTAAATAATGTTGATAATGTATAGGTATTGTATTGAAGTAGAAACAATTTTAATTTACAAGTATAAAAATCTATAGAGACCTACGTTCTACATTAAATTTATTGTCTAAAAAGTATACTAAAGAAAAGTAACTAAAGAGATTTAAAATATTCGAGGCTATTATTTTTATAGTTCGGTTAATATAAGATTATAATAATATAATCTTAAATAATTAATAAGTCAAGAAGTAATTAAAGTGACACTATTTGATTATTTGAATTTGTATTTAATTTTAATTTAAATATTTTAAATAAATCTCGTTCTAAGTATGGTTTGTTTAAATAAGGTTTCATTTTGGGCGGTGATATCATATTATTACATATTATTGCAATTTGCAGTGTTAATGGTTTGATTACATAACTAAAAATACATTCTCAATTAAAGCCATACGTTACATTAAAATGCAATTAATATTATAAATGAATTACCTGAATGTAATTGTCAACTGGAACCGTACACTGGTTATTTAGTATACGCATTTATATAATATTAATTTCTTAATTTACGACTTGTATTGTACTATTATAATTAAATAACTCTTAACAAAAAATACATATTTGTTGAAAATACCAGATGTATAATTTTTTTGTTTTAATATGTATTTTATTTAGGAAAGTTATTTTTATGAGCAATTATTTTATGACCTAATACCATATCGATATTTTAAACTTGAAACTTCGCGTTTGTCGTATAAAACTTTTTGAATGACGTCAGTTATGCATTTTAAAAAAGTGATAAATAAATAAATGAAAACAGTTTTAATACTCTTTAATATAATGAGATTAAAGTATTTAAGTATACACAGTATTTTAATATACACATATATTGAGTATATTATACTTGTTTGTATGTTACTGACACCAGACATAGTAAATTTATGAACTTTTTATTGTACAAAGTAAAACCTATATTGTAAGTTATATACATTGTGATAACAATAATTAATAAACACCACACATTTTCCATTCAGCTTTCTAGAACACAATGCAACTCTAGCATACTTAAATTAATTAAATTTAAAATTTAATACAAAGAAAAGTTAATCGAAGAAGGATAATTAATTCTAAAATAAAATATAAATTACATCAGTATTTATATTTTTTTGACAATAAAATTGATTTGAAAAAATAATCTTCGACGCTATTTTTTAATAGAGTTATTTTATTTTCATCCAGTATTAATAATAATAATTATTTAGCAAATACGAACTAAATTTAAATATAAACGGCGTAGACTTAAAAAATATAAGATTTTACTATAGGTACGACATCGCAGTAATGCACTTTTCGTATTTTAACGAGGAGGTGCAGCTATTGCTCACCGTCACTATAGTACGATGACCGCCGTGATTACCGGAGTCTAAAGATTCGATACGACCACGGCATAAAATCATATACCTCCGACGACGGTGAAAAATAATATTATATTATTATTATTATTGTGTGGGTCTAACTGCAGTGTGGTGCGCGTAGGTATATATAATACGATAATATAATATTATACCGTGTGGCAGTATACCTACAGACCGCGTCCTGGTTTCGTTTACCTACAACTGCACACAGGTTACACGTTTTTTACCTACCTAAATCTACTCATACTCCCGCCCGGGACGGCTATAATAATATTATTATGGCGATAATTTCGAGAGAAAAAAATAATAATAATCCTGTGCGCAAATCTCGACGGGTATAACGCGACGGAGCGCATTATTATTGTGTATCATTCCGTAGGTAGGTACATAATAAACATTTTATGTATTTGGGACGTTCTGGCGGAACGGTGCAATTCCGTGCGCACTCCGTTAGACATATTATTATTATTATATTATTAACTAGGGCAGATATTTATATTATAAAAGCGTCTTTTCGGCTCATCGCGGCCGGTCGAAAAACTATCTAGCTTAACTATATATACCTATACCAAAACAGTTGGTAAGAGAACTAAAAATACCTACGTTTAAATCTACACGAAATATTATGTAAGAATAATTACTATTAACATATAGTTGTTCAGATCGAAGAAAAGTAAAACTCGCTATCCGAGAAAACGTTTTTAATAACATACCTATATTTTTTTTTTTATATTTTTTTTTCACAGCGATTGTACGTAGAGGTATTATATTATGGGTGCATTAAACAATTTTGTTTTACTATTTTTGCATTTTAAAGATCACATTTTTAATGGATATTTTGAATAAACCATTAAAAATATTTCGGCTTTAAAATCATATATTGTTACACACGTACGAATTGAGTGAATTGATTTTTTTTAAAAGCATCTTTCGGTAAATTTTAAGGTTCATAATACTAAGTCGTAGCATTATCCATCATGTATACCTTAAGTTGATTTTTACATTTTAAAGCACGCCTATACGCGATTGTTTACTTTATCTAGAAATCTGCCTAACTGACACACAATTTATTAAAATATATAATATATATGCACACGTATTATGTAAAACAATAATATAATTAGGTCGAATTTCTAATCTCTGCTTGAATCCGTTTAACGTGATATTATTTGATTATTGTATAATATGTCTTGCGCAGATAACGTTTTCTTACGGAAAACAATTTTTAACGGCTGACCCGTTATACGCATTGTGTGTATAGCGTGTGTGTGCGTTAACCGCCAATTGGAAAACGCATATTTCACACGACTCGTACAAATAGTGTACGAGAAATAATGCATTTTCGTTACAAGCGGACCGTAAATAACGGTTATAATAAATAGGTATCGCCGGAGAACTGCTGCAAAAGAGTCCATATAATATACAACTTCGCGGCTCCTTTATTAATTTGTTACACCGCCTCGTGTGGAAATCCCGTTTAATCGCGATTTTAACGAGGCTCTCTCATATTATTATTATTATTATATCCGCAAGGCGTTCAACGCTGTTAGTTAATTATCGTACTCGAGTGTTATGGTAAATACAGGTATTTTTCTCGATTTGGGTTGATATTATCACAAGTAAACGGTTTTGAAGTTTAAGTACCCTTTGTTTTTATATATCAGTGTGAAAATTTTTTAATATTTAAATATCTGATAATGCTTAACATTAGTTACGTTATCGTTGTCACTGATACGAATGCACGTCGATATAGTCCATCGAGTTTGGATTTGTAGGTATTATAATAGCTGTGCACGTGCACTTAACGTTTTTCTGTATATTATTTCATATGAGATGAGACTTAAAAGTATAAAATACGACTGCTCCGGATACTTTTAAGCGATATGTGTATAGAGGCCAGGCTAATTATACACTGAAGTTTAAAAGGGTGGGCCTGTTTTATTTGAAAATCGGCCTTTTGGTTTTTGCTCAAATTACTTTTTTTGCCCAGACTCAAAAATAAAAATTCGGCTTCCGCCCATAGAAATATTATTCATCGTAAACAAAAAAACATTTTGGTTACTTGCACTGTCTGCGAGTGCGTATGATACGAGTCATATGAAACACGGAATGCATTAAATAGGAAGAAAACTACATTCTGTCATAGTGTAGTTGAATATTATTCTCAATAAAGTTCTAACCGAAATTGATGTTAAAATTGATAACAGTATTGTATATATAAATAGTGCAAATGTTTTGAATATTTCGAAAAAATACATGGTATTGAAGCGACGAGAAATAAGTGAATTAAGAATAACACAATATAAATCAAGTCAGTTCACACGATATGGGCTTATTAAACCCTTGTACCATAACTTTGATAAATTATATGTAGGTATTAAAAATATTGTATATATTGTATTTATTATAAAAAAAAAATAGTAATATAATAAGGTCGACAAATAATATTTTATTATTATTTTGTTTATATGTCTATTATACTTATATATTTACATTTTACATTCGATTTTGTATGTATATATTGACATTAACGTTTATCAACTAAAAACTTAATAACATTTTCAATAAAAAAAATACAGTGGTAACTGGTAACCATAGAACATTTACGTGGAACATATAATGTTCTATGTACTGGTAACCATAATATTTTTTTCGTTTATGATGAATACTTAATATTTCTATGGGTGAAAACTAACCTCATTTTTTTTGAGGCAAAAAAGGTCATTTGGGTGAAAACCAAAAGGTTGATTTTTCGCGAAAACAAATACGTCCGTTTAGAATGTATTATATATATGTATGTATGTTGAATGTTATAAACATTAATACATTGATAAAATAATTACATATGCTAACTAATAACTACGTGGAGCTTAATTTTGCGCTGCTCAAAGCACAATTTTATTGTTGCCAACTTTTTCCCGAGTAAAAACCGTCGAGCTTGTTTTTTTTGGACATTGTTAAAGAATTCTACGATTTCGATAATCCCCAGTTTTTTACTCGGGAAAAAAATCGCAAACATTAAGTTGTGCTGTTGGAGTATTTAGTTGGCAGCGCAAAACTCCAAAACTACAAAGTTCAATAAAATCAGGGAGTAATCCAACAACATCTAACAAGTTACCAAAACATTTGTTGAATATATTTCATTTGTATCTGTCATGGCTGTGCAATTGTACTGGCGTGCTGCCAATTTTAAGAGAGCCATTACGTCATCAAATTTTTGAATTAGTGCATAATAAAATTCAATTTTAAATGATGATATAAATAATTAAGTCTTATACATAAACATAATATTAAAATAAATTATAATATAATATATTATAGCTGGTGATTTTATTTTAATAATTTTAATTTAAATTAAATATTTTTATTTATATATAATTTAGAATGCATAATTTGTCTTTTTAATTATTTTGTAAAATGTGATGTTTTTCGATGTTTGTAACAAATAAATGTGTTAAATTTTTAATCGCCCTTCTTTATTATATCTGACAGATTTACACTGTGTTTAGTTACAAAGTTATGAGAGTAATCATTTTATATAGTTTGCAGTCTTATTAATTAGAAGATTTTAATCTGTTTCTTATATTACATGAAGATTAAGTGTTGGAAGTGTAGTAAATAATTATTATAAGTACTATTAACTTATAGTATTATCTTTCACAACTGTTTTTTCTATATAACTTAATAAATGTGCATTTTATAAATGTTAAGTTTATGTATTTTTCCCCAAAGTTATGGAGTTTTCACACTGGTGGATCTCCCTTCTCATATAATTGTATGTTGTCTTTAATCTAAATACTGTATAGCGATTTATAATTTACAATTAAGACGATTCTTTATGTGATCATAACATTTATGATGTTTGATGACATTTAACACTTATAATTTTATTTATTAAATAAAAATAAAGCAAAATTATCTGCAATTTTCAAATGAGATAGTTGTTGTATGCAACTTGAAAGTTTTTTTTTTTAGTGCTGCAAAAATGTAATGTGACATGAAGCAGTGTTGAAAAAATATAGTTAATATTTGAAAAACCAATACAGTTTCTTTGCTCCACTCAAATCAACCATTTGTAAACAAGTTTTATATATCCTTTGGAAAATAGTTTATATTTTGTGGAATATCGTATTTCACAAAATATAAATCTTCTGGCGAGCTTTGTTATATAGCACATATAAAAATTTTCTTATCTATATAATTTGTAAAATATAAGATTTATAAAATAAGTATATTTTATATGCCTGCGCATTAAAATTAAATGTTTTAAAATAATTACAAAAATGTATATATTTTTTTTCTATTTTACTATTATAATATAATCTCATATTAAATAAGAAAAATCACAATTATTGCTACTATAAAACATTACAATTGGAAGACCTACTTCAGGATTGTAGGAATCGATCGTAGGTAACTCGATTTCTATACAACTTTTGTTTTAATTACGATTTTGAGTCACGTTTTGGTTTCATTAAAATGGGAAAAATAAACTTACCTCTCGAATTCCAAATATGTGTATACGGATAACTATGTTTTGCAACAGTATACGACAATAGTAAAACAAAAACAACGAACTCGCGTAAAATATCCATTAAAAATGTTCTATGCGATATAATGATAGTGTAGCAGTATTGATGGATTTCCTTTTTTTGTTTTCGATCCGTCCGATGTCCTACAATAACAATGCGCTTAATAATATTATACAATGTGAATTGGTATAAAATACCTCTCTAAAGGCCTATAGTTTGTCCGGCTGCGGGTTTTATCACTAAATTTACATTTAACGTCCTTAAAACTACGTTACATTGTGCTCGACGATTCGTGTGCTAGTTGCACCTACCATATTATAAGCTCTGAGTTTCCAATTGTTATTTATTGTTTTTTTTTATGATTACATACGGTCATAAAATATATTGTAATGAGTCACATTCTATACGTTGGCAAATTGCTTATGTGCATTAATTACGAGTTACCTCGTATAAACGTCATTTCTTTATTAAAATTTTATTATGAAATTTTGATGTATACTAATCATTTTCAGTAAGCATTGGGTTGGATATATAAGCCTTATTCAACGGGAAAATTAATATTTTATATTGTATTCAATCGTTGATTTTTATGTGGAGCATATTTTAAAATTAATGTCCTTGCAAAACTTATTGAAAAAATGCAATTTCCCGGAATACTGGAATGTATTTTAAAAATGTCTATATCTATAATATTATTTTTTATTTTAACCAATTACGGTTATCTTCTAATAATAGGTAACCATGTTAGTGTTACCAACTGATTTAAAAAAAAATGATTTAATTAAATTATTTAGTTAAAGTAAACAAGTGTATAGAATAACATACATATTGTGATGTGTTTTTATCTGTGAGAAAAATGCTTGAAAATGTAATATAAGGCTTCTTATATTTTTTTTACAAGCGTTTAAAGTAAAATATTTACAAAATTCGTTAAAAGCACGAAAATATAGAAATTATTCTATAATTAAAATTGATAAAATGTTTAATTTTTTTATACCCACGACTTGAAATTAAAAAAAATATATTACATTAAACCACATACATTTTTTATGAGCGTTGTAAATTTAAATGTTGACAAAATTCGTCAGAATTACAAACATTTGCAGATTATTAAAAATGAATCAAGCTCTTTTATTTATTCAACTAACTTGACAAATATTTGATACAAAAATGCATTTTTTGATTAAATAACGAAGGTATACAAGTTTAATATGATCTATTATATTTTTGAGAGTATACATTTCGATTTTTTTCAGAAAATATGTTACTAACACAATACGTAAATAAAAGAAAAAATGAATTTCAGTGTGTCACTATAATGCCGATTTAGAAAGAAAAGTTTTTTCATTGGTTTTGTTAGTCTAAACTAGTTAATAATCAATCTGTATACATACATCATACTATAAACATCAAACAAGCATTACTAGAAATTAACGAGTAAAATAGTTAATAGTTACTTTTAACTGAGTAACATTAAGAGCTTAATTGTTGACTGTCGAAGTGTTGAATGCACTGTTTCTAGATTTCAATAGGGATTAAAATAACATATACAAATACAATTATATTATACATTTCCATAGAAAATTACAATTCTACCTAAATGTCTTAATTTAAAATATCACAACAATAACCTGCCAGAAACCCAGTTTGGCGTTTAAAGAATAAACGTTGGTGCCGCAATATCTTAAAAATAAACCAACTAAAAATGTATCTGAATAACTCATATTCACATCAGTTAGTAAGGTAATCACTGAATAGTTTTCCTTTCTATTATTTTTTTGTCAATTACTCTTATATGACGTATTATTTCACTGTATTATATTACTGTTTTTGTGTTATAATATTTATCTACTTTTATCAAATTTGCTAATTGTGCTTCAACATAAATATGTATAGATTGTAAATATTATGTTTTAAAAAATGTAACTGAATTTTAACTAAATTAAAATATCTTTGTTTTAGCTTGTAACTTTGATAAGTTTAAAAAAAGAAGAGTAACTTTTAAAATTAAACTAAACTTACAAGTTTTATTTTAACTTATTTTAACGAATGAAAAAAATAGTTCAATTGCTCAGCCTTGTAAATAACAGTAATAATATACTGTTATGATTATTATATGTAAAATATAAATAATTACCAAATGCATTTTAATTAATTTTATCAAACATTTTCAAAGGATCAGACCAAAAAAACCATGCTGAATAGAGATAAATAATTGATGTTACGATCCAATTATTATACGCGTATGATCCTTTAAGTATTGTTTGACGATGTATCTACCAATTTGCTGTACTCGAAATTCATTGGGAAGTATTTCCATACCCCATGGTAACAAGTTATAATCTTCTTTAATATCGCATAACGCATACGGCTTTAAAACTTTGTAAACTGCAAACAAAATATATAAATAACGGATACAGTTTTCATGTAGATTAATAGAGTGTAATAATTACATTCTTTTGAAAAGGTGTCGAGTGCCTTTATTGTCTTTGTGAGCGAGGGAATCGAAAGTAGACATTTCAACGACCTTTTTAACTACTATAATTCTGAACTTTTACACTAATTAAATATTATTTTTTATTTTTTAAATTGATAACTTTTCTAAAACATTACTTATTGACTTTATTGACAATATTTTTGTTTTAAAATATTATATTAATGAACTAATTTTGATACAGATATATTCAATAGGTTATCATAATAAACAATAGTTTTTCATTATATTTTTATGACTGCTTATTACGGTAAAATAATTTGAGTTCAAATAGTTTTTTTAAAATCTCACAACTGAATCCCCTAAGAATTAAAAAAAAATTGTTTACAAAATCTTAATTTAAACCAAAAATTTTTAAAAACTGATCATCAAACTCAAGTATAAAAATTCCAAAATCAGAATATTTAAAAAATTGAATTAAAAACCGAAATCGTCAGAATTTTAATCCCTGACTGCGTGAGTAATATTTACAGAATGGTTTAACATTGATCAAACTTTGATTTGGAGAAGCCATCTACTGATAATACAGTAGGGTTTTAGATGCAAACAAAAATGTAATCATTATACATAATATTGTACATAATTATACATATACATAATTGTAGTACACATTAAGTCATTCCTATGTTATAACGTCAGTGTATTTTTAATCTCTAGGGGAGGGGGTCGGTAGCAGGTTGCTAGGTATTAATTGAGATATTAGAATTAAAATTAATGTAAAACGTATTTAGGGATAAAATTATTGTTTTTGAATAATATGAAAAAGTATTGTCATTATTTTCTGCTTGTGTTGAAATGTATTGTTGTAGAGGTGTTATTTTTTTTAAATTGAATTTCACTAATTGTTCACGTTATTACACAAGTATTTAACTTTTACCGTATTAATATTTAATAAATATTCAGTAATAAATAATAACAATGTGAATTTCGTTCCTACCCGCATAGAAATAGAAAGTTTATTTTAATGTTTTGCAATTTTATATTGAAAATAATATAAACAATCATGAATAAATTAAATTATTACTACATTTTGATGATAATAAAAAAAATGTGTCAACTATTAGAACTTATAAACGAGCTAATAACTTTATAGCCGTAACTGATGATAATAATAAATAAGAGTACAATTTTTATAAAATATGAATAAATAAATACTATAAACACAATTTAAATTAAACTCATTTCACTCGACGACGCATTTATTTTAAAAAAATATATTGTTTAAAAATGAATAACGATAAATGCAATTTGAAACATTTTGTAATGAACAATTTGAAAAATAATATTTTAAATTAATTTATGCAATTGAAATTGGAAATGTATATATTTTACCATGTATTTTACATTTTATATATATATATTATTTACTAATTATATTAAAATATGCTAAAAAATATTGTAATATATAACAATTTTATTATTTATCATACAGAATGATTCATTGAGCAAACTCACTTCGATTTTTCCTTTAATAATGAATTTATTTGAATTAACATTTACTTATAAAAACCATATTTTAAAATTCTTGAGACTTCCGTACTACTCAAGTAGTGTCCTGTAGTTTTTTTTCAAATAAGAACCCCCTTTTTACTGTAAATTACTTAGTGAATAATTTTGTTAAAAATTATGATGTGCCTAATTTAAAATTTTTTACAAGTAGTTTCTCAGTTTTTAAAAATTTTATTTTAACTATTATTGTACTTAAAACCATTTTATACAAACATAAAATAGATATAATATGTCGTATTATACCTGGTCCATTTTTACAAATTGTTCATGTAGATAGATTCATACAAATCACCAAAACTTTTAAATCACCATAGCCTCATTTATTCAAAACTCATTATAATGGACTGATTATCTTTAGTACCTACACAAAATTAAAAATTTACTTGTTTGAATTTTGATTCTGATATGTCAAAATTTTAGAAAATTTATCCGTTAAATAATTTACAGTCGAAAAATAGAAGTTTGTGTCACTATAGGACACTCTTAAAGTAGTATAAAAAATTCAAGAATTTAAAAAAAATAGTCGTTGAGTATATTTTAAAATTCCAAAAATCAGATTTTGAATGACTGCATTATTGAAGAAAATAATGATTTTATCCGTTGAATGTATATACTATGTATATCAGAGATATATAATATATTATAATAGAAAATGATTTTCTCTGACCAAATTTTCATCACAATATATAATTCTTAAAATCTTAATTATATTTGCATAATAACGATTATCGATCTTAAATTATAATTTTTGTAAGAAATATACTCTCGTGTTTTACACGATTGATTCAGAAGTATGTTTTAAAATCAAGATTTTTTATGGTTTGCAATAAATCTACACATTACAAGGGTTGTTTTTCGACCTGTCTGGCGAGCAACGGAGCAAACATATTACAGTTTGTGTTTGTTATGTCGACCATAATCGACAGAGAGCGTATCTATTCTACACCCTTTTACCTCTCCCTTCCACGCATGCACTAGGTTTTGCTCCTAACGTTTCTACCCGTCCCTACGTCGCTATAATCAGGTATTTGATAACTTCCTGTTGTACACTGCTGAACCCTAAATCCCCGTTAACACGGTGACATAATATAATACATTCAAACCGTTTGTCTGCACCGGACAAGTTGAATTTTCAAGTGAGGGGTTTATTTATTTACCAATGTATATATACTATACATCATATATGTGTAATGTGTGTTTGTCAAGTAACTTTTTACGAGTTTAATACAATAGATTACATAGTATACTGGTTTATGTTGAGAGATTTGATTTTGATCTTGCACGGGGTGATCGATTTAATTAATCTATATCAGAGAGGGTCAACAAACCTTTTGATTTTTACGTATCAAATAAAAATTGTTAATTGATATATTTGGATAGAACTTGGAAGGTACTATATACTAATAATTGAAGATTTACATATTATAGTTTTGAGGGTAAATTATTTCAAAATGTCTTTTATAATAAAACTGTGGCTATCTTAGATTCTGTATTATTGTAGATTGACTGTGGTTTTAAAATATTGACCGATATTCATTATTCAG